>JAHLJT010009355.1:68604660-68653555 GCA_031308135.1 Acheta domesticus
TTATGAGAGAACTGTTCACATATCTCAGACAAGTACCACATTCGTTTTACACATCTTCTCCATTTGACCCACTACTTGATCATTTACTTTGCTCCCCACCCTTGCATTAAAATCACCTAGTAAATTATTAATATAACTGTTGATAATGTAGATACCTTTTCAATAAAGGATGAGACACTGATGTTGTCTGGTATCAATGTTTTTATTTACAGCTAAAAGATCTTTTTCGATAGCTTAGCTATCATCATCAGAGCTATCTGAAAAAAATTACAAAATTTTGAAAAGAAAGTTGCATTACAAAAGGTTATTAACAAAATTAAGTTTGCGTACAAAATTGTTGGTGCCAGATGCGTAAGCAAGCTGGATCGTTACCTTACAGCCTCTGGGCGGAAAACGAAGTTCTGCGAATATGATGATAGCTAAGCTATCGAAGAAGATCTTTTAGCTGTAAATAAAAACAGTGATACCAGACAACATCAGTGTCTCATGCTTCACCTAGTAAAATTAATCCCTTCCTATTACCTAAGGTTAAAATTACTTCACTTAATTTAGTATAGAATTCTTCCTTCACCAATAAGGTGGCGTCATCGTTTGGAGCATATACACCAACAATCGTGAAACGATTATTAAAAATTTCGAGATGAGGGGTTATTAAGGCATTCCAACTTTTAACATGTTTCTTACATTTGGTTTCTGAATTCCCATTCCTATCGCTTAATCGTGTGTGTCAGCGCGGCGTGGGCGGCGTGGACGGCGGCGGCGGCGGGCGCGCTGGCGGCGCTGGCGGCGGGCGCGGCGGCGGCGACGCGCGAGCGGCCCGTCGTGCTGGCCCTGGAGCGCGCGCACCGCTCCTTCGCTTCCACCTTCCCCGCCGGGGCGCTCTGCCCGCTGCGCCCGCGGGCGGACCCGGCACGCGCCCGCGCGGCGCGCCACAGGTCAGTCCCGCCCTCGCGCCCGGAACGACAAGACTTGTTGTTCGGCACACCCGCTTTGTTTCGATGAATGTTTTTGGTGATCAATGTATCGATACCGTTTTTTGATTTTTCGAATTATTGCTTCACTGGTATTGATTCGGGGCGCGTCAACTGCTCGCGTTAGTTCCGTAAGTGTATTGCATGTTTATCGCGGGACATGGCGGTGTTCTTCCCCCGCTGTGTGGTGAGATCGGCCGGCTTCGACCTACGTGGGCTTGCGGGGATTACTCTCCCCACCAGGAAACCCCCTAGCGGAGTATCATCCTAGCCAGGACGAGCTCTAGGCTTCATGACTGGTGTCTCAACGCGTGTGGTAGTAAAATGTATTAGTGTTGTTGTGCGTGAGTAGGGGTGCTTGGTAGGACAAAGAGAGGAAGGTAAGAGCGATCGGTCCGTGGCACTTTGTTAGTTGATCGAAGGAACCACGGATCAGAGCAGTCGGTCGCTAGAATTCTCATCCACACAGCGTCGCAATTAGCTATGTAACAAGAGTCGAAAATCCTACCACCGTCGGGTCTCGAACTGTTTCGTACACGTTTACGTTCCTTAGTCGTCTCATTCTTCCTGGTTGCTTGTTTCCTAAACATTCGAGATGTGATAAATCTCCAAAATATAACTTTTATCAGAAACAATAATACAGGCCAACGATGAAAAAACTTTTGTGTGTGTTCACCTAATTCTTATCATTTTGAGTGTGCTGATTCTAAAATAACATTAAAAATGCCGCATCACCACCGTTTGTTCACATTTTCTCATTTTAACATTAGGCAAATGCAGCTCGGAGTATCTAGAAATGTATGAGATGCAGGAAGTTAGAACGAGAAAGTATTAAAGACGACAAAGCGGGTAGTATACTCTTTGGTAAAATATTTGACAAGCAATACTATGTTTTAGTGGAGACGCACGTGTTTGCATTGTTGCTATCAAGATAAGATAGTACTAGTTTAGCAGTTAGTGTTGTCATGGCTAGTCATGGTTGTAAGAACAGCCCTGACATTTTTTGTTATATTTGTGCCGAATGTATTATTAAAATACACCGACGAAACATTAAAGACTTTGATAGAAAGTATATTTGTTTATATTTGGAATTAAACTTGGTGATCAGGACAAAACTTGGGCGCCACATAGTTTGTTATATTTGTGTAGAGGACTCTTAGAAAATAGTCAAGAAGAAGAAAGCATCCTTTAAATTTACCATTCCAATGGTATGGAGTGAGCCTAGGGATCATTCTGATAATAGCTTCTTTGTGTTGCATTTATGTTACTGGTTACAACTCAAAAAACGAAAAAAGTAATTCAGTACCGTGCAAATCAGCCGATAGGCCACAGCTCGGATCTGTCTGGACCTGAACAACCAGAAGCTATTGCCACTGTTAATGTGGATATGTCAAGTGATGAATCTCTCTGTGATAAAGATTAACCAGCTGACAATGAGTTTCAATGTCCCGTAAACAGTGCGGTGCCTCAGTTGCTTACTCATACTGAGGTAAATGATTTGGTTAGAGGAATTGGGCTTAACTAACAAATTAAACAATTAAAATTGACATATTTACTATGTGAATGGAATAGTAGGGCACGAGATCAGCATTGGTCTAGAAAGAATTGGTCTTAAGAAATCTTTAAAGCAGGGGAAAAGAACATTATACGGGAAAATCTGGTAGATCAACACAAGTCCTGCTGCCTCCATTGCACATAATATTAGGCCTCATGAAACAATTTGTGAATGCCTTATCTAAAGATGGCAGTGTGTCAAATACCGTTGTGAAATGTTAACGTAATTGTCTGAAACAAAATTATTGAAAGAGTATATCTCATTGAGCCATTATTAGAAAAGTGATGTTTGATCCCCAACTTGAACTACATATGCAGTGTCCGGCGCTACCTACAGGCAAACTAGGCGACCGCCTTGGCGCAAACATCAGGGGGGCGCAAATTTGGTACTTTTTTATAATAAATATTATTGTTTTATTTTTTGTGAAAGTTATTAATTTAAAGAAGAAAGAAAGAAGTTAGAAACTTCTACGTAGAAAGTAGTTAATTTTTGTTAAATATACACATATAAGTACCTACTAAGTATTATTGCTTACTCTTCAAAAACTTGTATTTACTAATTTAATATATTAAATGTATTCAAACATGGAACTTTTTTTAAGAATATCTACAGTGTCTGGTGCATCCTAACAAATTTTAAAAGCATATTTTTTTATCAAAGTGGAAATTTGCGCCCCCTCGAAAGCAGCTACAAAATGAATTTTTGCGCCCGCGGGCTAATTGCTTTTATACTTCTAAATATCATTTGTCTTATATTTGTGGTACACCTAAATACGTAATTTAAAATAATTTGTGTTTTATGTATATATATATATATATATATATATATATATATATATATATATCTATATACACACATAGTAATCTACCAGAAATCGAACGGTTTCAGTTTGCCTGCATTTGATTTTGCCTTCCCTCCGGCGCTCGATCGCGCGGCGCGGCCGCTGGTGGACCCCGGTTCGTCGCCTGATGCGCCGGCGTGGCCTCCGCGTCCCTGACTCTCATTCTGCCGGTATTGAACTGTTCGGTCGTCCTCCTCCTGACCCTTGACCCAAGCGTGTCCTATCGTATTTCGCAAGCAGTAGCTGCATCTTTTCTAAGTCTAATGAGTCGACACTATTCAACAAGTTCTGGATTTGATAGGGGAAATGCGAAGTAATAATCCAAATAGCCTTGTGTCAGGAATCTGCGGATCGCATAATTTCAAGGCCGCGATTTTATCTACCACGTAATCTAAAAGTGATACGCCCGCTCGTTCCTCCCATCTACCTTCCATGACGCGTCTCTCGAAGTCGTACCGAACCTGCTCGCTCCAGTACCGTTCTAAAAAGCGATTTTTGAAGTCCGTGAAATTGCGCGGAAACGGGTTAATAGCGAGGAGCCAGCTCGCGGCGCTCCCTCGTAACAATTGCTGGACGAATTTCGTCTTTAAATGATTTGGAATCGCCTTCGTGAGCTCCATGTAGTCCTCGACTCGTCGAATGAACTCACACGGATTCTCGTTCAAATTTCCCGAAAAGTTATAGTTTGACGGTGGCGTCCACGGAAGTGACGCCGTCTCCCGTCCCCCGTTACCCTGCTGCGGTATCTGCCCACAGATATCAACTATTTCCTGCCTCAATCTCCTCCCGCAAGACATTCACCGACTCCGCTAGTGCTTTTTTCTGTTCCTCACGGTCCTTTGAGTTACCTGCCGCGCCCGTCTTAATTTCTTGAATATCGTTAGTCACGGCTTGCATGTCCGTAACTACTTTCGTTTCTAATTTTGCCAGACGCCGGCACACGGCCTCGCCCTTGCTTTCCTATCTCCGTGATCGACACTTTCATAGATTCGTGGATGTTGTCCATTTTCCCTTCCTGACCACTTAATTTAGCGTTAATCGCGCCCTCGAATTCCGTAAAACGAGCCGCCTGTCCCTTGATTTGGCCTTCGAGGTCTGTCTGCATCTCGACTAGTTACGACTCGCATTAGTTACGTCGCTGTTTGCATCTAATTTTGCCGCGATGGTTTCAATTAGTTTTGCCAAAATGCTGTCGATTCGTTGCAAGCCGCAACGTGCTTGTCGAATCGAGATTCCAACCTCCGTAACTCGGCCGCGGATTTTGCCCCCTGTTCCTCAATTTGATTTGCTAACTCAGAGCATTTTTCAGCCACCTGCTCCATGCTCTCGTCTATTTTCGTGTGAATGCTCGCGTCACGTTCGCTTATCCTTTCTTCAAATGCCCCCAATTTATTGTCTAAATTCTCGTTAATTTCCTCTTTTTGCTCATCTAATTTGACCTTCTGCTCATCTAATTTGCACTTTGTTCACTTAATTTACTGCTAATTTCGTCCCTCTGCTCATTTAATTTACTATTCATTTCGTCAAATTTTGCCGCGATTATCGTCATGAATGCCGTGAGATCGACTTGTGGAACGGTAGGTGCCTGGGGTTGCGCATCATCGCTGGGTCCTCCCTGATTTTCTATGTTTCCCTCCATTTAACTAAATCTGATTCTGTCGCTTTCTGACTTAATCTTTTTTTGACAATCCCACACAGTACAACACACGCAAACACAAAAAACACTAACACTAAGCTGAAAAGATGACATCGAACACAGACCACAAGTAGTTATTAAAAACACATCTCCGATCCATTCACCATTAGCAGAGTTTAATAAATTTATTTTCACGGGTACGTAAGACTGGTGTCTTAATCGAGCCCCACGTTTGCAAAGCGCCATTTTGTAATCTACCCCCCCTTTAACAGCTGCTTTTCGGTGGTAGGATCGGTGAGGGGTTCTTATAACACACACACAACACAACATTTAAATTTAACAAGAACCATTTAATAATAAAAAAATATGAGATGAATGATGATGAAATTTTTACAGAGATTTTACATGATTTATTACTGGCGGCTTAATTACTATTAGCTGGCAATTAGTGATTGCCATGTTCAAACAAATTAATTTACAAAAAACAATTAAGATTTAATGCCGCTGGAAATTCCCTTTGCACTTTTAGGCTGAAGGCGTATTGACACTCTTTTCTTCTTGACATATCAGTCTTTCCGCATTATTGCGGTTACAACAACATTACCCTCATTGATGTCTGGAGTGGCTGCCACAGTTGGCCCCGGCTGCTAGGCAGGTAGGTGAAATGGGCGCTCCCTCAGCTTTGTTCTGGAGTCCCTCTCAGCTGCTCCATGGCCGCCGACAGGTCAAGGCACCCAGCGATGATTGCATCCAGGCACCCGGGGAGAATGTTTTGTAGGATGGCCGTGGCGCGTGCCGCCTCAGCTCGTAACTTCCGCCTCGCAATTGACTTAAGGTGGTTAGAGCGAGATACGTGTTTATGTTTAACATGACTTTTTTATTGTATTAATCGAAAGATGAGAGGTTCTTCTATGTTCTGGGAAAGGTTGAATCGATTTCACCGTCTAGTTTTCGCGTAAGGAGACCGTAAAGTTTGTTGTTTTAACACGGGCTCTTATGGTGGCCTGACAGATCTGACCAGAAATTTTAAAATTGTGAGAAAATTAACTGTTGAAAATGTTTTTAAAAACTCTTCCTTAGGTAGCTAGCATCTCAAAGAATCAATATTCGCAATTTGAAAGACATCTACCGTCTCAAAATGGGAGAATTTTGCAAAATTGTAAATCTAAATCAGTCCACGGGGAGACGTTCGCGCGCTTTCTAGTGTCGGGGACTGTGACGCACAAGTCGGCAACACCGTGCGCGCCGCGCGCTTCATTCAAATCGAGTGACAGGTCCTCTGGCACAGAGTTCTTACATTCCTCGGGGTCTTCTGGGCGCAATTAAAAGATCCAAAAAAGGTTCATATTCCATTTTTTATTATGCAAGATACACAATGGATTGTCATTGCCTTCTACACTATAGTTGCAAGATACCTTACACAGAACTCAAGCAGCAATCTTTAGTGCAGATCAATCAGAAGAGCTACTGAGTAAGTAATTCAATTCACAAAGGTATTAGAAATTGACTTTTTACTGGCATCAAATGTGTTGCTATTGATGTAAATTCTGTCACTTTGTGCGACCCACTATTACCAACTAGGACTGTAGCGCCCTCGTGGTCCTAGTTTGAACTACTATAGGCTCGCTCCATGCAAGGAGCTCAGTTGGTCTCAGTTCGTTCTCATGTACTGTGTGAGCCACCTCGTGTGTGTAATGCGTTAGTCATGCATGTGGGTCCTCTCAAGAAGTGTTCTATTTATTCGCTCTCGTAACCCACTTCAAGTGCTACCTTTTTCTAACAGTTGCAATGATAAAATACTTTTTTTTGCTGGTGCTAATATCAACCATTGAAGGTTGATGCAGTAAATGTAGAGCTGAATTGTGCTACTAGTAAAATAAAAAGGCTTGGGACTCCCATCCTTGTAACCGGATTTTTTAAAATAAATATTTAACTCTTCATAAAATGTTTTTATCTGAATAATAATCATTAATAAAATAGTTTACTGAACTACAATGCTTGATTTTAAAAATAAATTGAATGGAACAATAAGAAACTAAACTTGTATTTGTAAATGAGAAATTTAAAAAGCAATTTCTACTTTGTAAGCAATTTGTTAATTTACATCTGTATTTGTACAAGTATTTATTTATTGATAAATAACCCAAAACTAATGACATATAAAATACAAATACAATTTTAACACACAATAATTGTTCATTAGCACTATTGAATAGTACAATAATTATTCCTTTACAATTGGTATGTAACTAGCCATAAACCCACTTTCTCTGTAAATGCTCTAACAGCCCAATTTTTTTTATTTCCTCTTTTTGTTTTTTTCTATTTTGTTTTATAAAACAATTCCATTATTAAATACTGATATTAATGACATATTGTTACTTACATTTTCTTGGCAGAATTTATTTTCTTCTCTCATTAAATAATTATGTACATCTGAGTTTTTTCTTACCAAATATTCCGAGAGTAATTTATTTCCTAATCTGTATATAAATGTTAACATCTCTTTTAATCTCCCTTTCCACCAACAAATAGCCCAACTCTCTTAACATTGAACTAATATTGTCACTATGCCCTTTATTCAATATTGCTTTCATTCCTTTCATAAACTTGCTATTTCCTTTTTGTTTGCCACAGTGAGAACTGTAGAACAGTACTTAATATGGGGTACAAAAATTAATTAAATTAATAACTCCTTTCCTTTCTTTGAAATAATTTTTTCTTAGTTTATATAATAAATTAAATTTCTTTGTTAATTTATTGTTTATGTGTTTAACATGGTCCTTAAAAATTTAAGTGATTATCAATTATCTGTCATTATTAAAGCTTTTTAATTAATCAAATATTTTTCTGAAGGAGTGCCCAATATAGTTGGCACTGGAAGGCCTACAGTATCTAAATCCATCCATGGGCAAATGTAATTGAAATTATAAGAGGAATAATAAATTCAGTCTTTGGTAGTATTTGTTTTTTATAGAAAACCCTTTTCTCTACAGCACTTTATTTTATTTAATTGTTTCCATTTCCTGAATAGTCTTATGCCTTTTTTCCAAAACATTTAAACCTCTTTCCATTTGAGTGCAACATCAAGACAAACTAGTACAAAAGACCATGCCACTTGGAAATCTCTGTTGAAGTTTTTTATCTCCAACAATGTTATAATTTTATTATTGATTGTCTAAATAATCAGCTCTTAGAATTATATGATGCAGTAATTTCATTTGATCAGCTTTAGTTTGATTTGTACTTTACACAATAATCTTCATCTAAATCCATATCATAACATGATATAAAATTATGCTGAAAACATTGCAACCAGCAAATAGCTTTTATGAATTACCTAATCCCACCGCTGTAAATAATATGGCATATTGCAATTGCAAAATCAGTTTTAAAATTTCAATCAAAACTATTGAAACATACAATTTGGTCATGCAGTTTAATTACCTAAGCATACCTAAACATAAAATAGGGGAATAACTGAAAAACACATTTTTTTGGATAAGAAGGATAATAACAAGCAGTAGGAGTCAATGATTAGGATTTCTGTCAAATGACAATATAAAGCTTTATACAATGTTGCTGATAACCAAACTACTGATCTTGTTGTTAAGTAATAGAATAATCTAAGGTTTATCCTAGTATTAGCACAGGTAATTCAAGAAATAAAAATTAGAGAGAAACAAACATTGAAAAAATACTCGAAAACTTTTAATTAAATTACTGTTCTCATGATATTGTAATTATTTCTACTCAAATTCCGCTTTGGAAAAATATCTTCGGCCAATTCGCTCAGATAGTGATATTTACCACGTGCAGACCAGGCAACAAACAGTATTCAGTCATTAAAAACAACTAAATTTTGAAGCAACATGAACCTTGAGCCGACATGCCAATCTCAAAAACATTACGGCGTTGCCCAATTTACCAAAGGCTTTTCGCTCTTCTCAAACGTGGTAATTTTTGCTATTGTTAGCGGTCACTGTACAAAAATATGCAGATATATGTCTATAATGCTTCTTTTTATAATTTTGCTCGTACTAATTGTGTAATAGTGCTTTTTTACATTCAATCTTATGCCTCAATTTTTCATTCCTCGGCCACGCGATCGGTTGGTACTAGTTAAGAAACTAGTCAACGGTAGGTCTTTATGTGATATTAAAATATTTTTATTTTCCATCTATGAAACAAAATTAATTCTTATAATTAAATAAAACTCAGCATAAGAGTCCCTATTTTGTTTATGTAGGTCTCACATACCCACTTACATCGAAAATAAATATTTTTGAACGTAATATGGACTCTCTGTCTACTAGGGAATATCTCGCTCTAACTACCTTAAGCGGATGCTGCAGACGCGTAGGGCGTACCGCTCCGACTATCGCCGGACATCGCGTCGGTAACAGGTCGCGTTTAATAAGTCGCGGATAAACTGACCGCTAGCTATGGCGAGTACAGACCCTACATGCGACTCGGTCGACGAATGCGTTTCGCGAAGCTCGACGAGCAGTGTCGGCTCGCGGAGTTCACGCGGAAACGAACTTCCGTGGCGTGGCTTCGAAGTCTAATTCTCTCCGACGTTTCTCATCTAAGCGACTGACAATGTCTCTCAGAAACTTTTCTTATCTAAGCGTCGCTCGACCTATCTCTCCGGCGTCTTTCGTCTCAGTGACACTCGACCTACCTCTCCGATGTCTTTCGTCTAAGTAACATTCGACCTATCTCTCCGATGTCTTTCGTCTAAGTCTCTCTCCCGTAGCTTTCCCGTCATGACGAGAGCTCTCATACCCCCCCATTACATTTCCAAGTCGCCCTGATTGCACGAAATTGAAATTTTGGCGGAGTGGCGGGGCGAACCTCCGACCAATGTCCGCACGCGTCGCGTACAAAAAAATATCCGTTGGCTTTGGTGTCGGTTGGCCGGCATGCGTCTTTTCTCGCGGCTCTGGAAAAATTCATTGGCCTACTTTCTCCGCGGTCCGTGTGAAAAAATACGTTTGGTCGTAAACGTGGGGTGGGTGGTGGTCATTCGCTTTGTCGCGCACGCCGCCAAATAGACAAAAGCGACCCTTCTCACCCCCTCGCTGCCTCTTGTCGGCGTCTCCGCACCCCCTCGCCACCGGACCGGATAGGCGTCGTAAAACCCCAGCCCCTCTCAGCTCGCCCGTGGCCCCGATGCAGGTAGCGCTCACATCCGTCGTCGAGACTGCCTCGAATGACATTGAATTGGTAAAATTAATATTGTTTTAATCGTCTCCCGTTCGCGTCGGGTCGTACCGTTACAATATATATATATATATATATATATATATATATATATATATTGTATATATATATATATAAATTACTACAATGAATAGAACAAACTTTTACGTTGATTCCTTCTTGACGGCCAAGCGCGGCCGGGGAATCTTATCTTCGTCGCCCGGTCAAAAGGTAATTGAAATTGTTCTCTAAACTGTTTATGCCTTTCGACCACGGGCGCGCCAAAAGGACGAAAAAATACCGTCTTAGCGGGGCGGGTCACAAAACCAACCAGAGTTGAATGACCTTGGGGCCGCCAGCCGGCAGGGAGGACGCCAAGACCGGCACGCGCGCTGGGGTGCCGCTCGGAGGGGCGAGCAGAACGAATCAGGTAGTTGGATGAGCCCTTGGATGTTGGCCCAACACACAGCGCCGTTCACTTGCTGCTGCTAATCACCAGATAATGTCTGCTCGGTTCAATGATCTCGTCACTTTCAGTTCACTGCTCGGCACTTTGGAGATCGCGGCAAGTTCGTGAGTGATCAAATTATTTCACAATAACGTGTTCAAACACGAGCACGAGTCAATTACTTTCCCTGCGCGATTCGAATATCAATGAGGCGTCTCACAATCCGCGGTCTACGGCTATTTAGGGACCGCGCCCATATTCTCGCCGAAAACTCTAAGTTTTCTTACAAGTCCAACTGAGAAAAATATTGTATCTCCGACGCCGGGCGCCGCAGCGATTACGACTGGTCCCTCTGACCACCTCTCACGTTCTCTCTGATGTTGCCTCCGCGAAGTCCTTCGAACCTCCCTTCCCCCACCAAATTCCTCCAGAATGTTCTAGAACATTCGAGAACTTTGCCTAAGTCCGGCGGCTATTGGCGAAAAGGTAGTGCGTCGCAAAATAATTCCGTCCAATCATCGGAAGTTTTCCGGGCCGAGAACTGAGAGAGAAACCTGCACTCGTTCCCTCTCGCTTCAATTTTCTGTCAAACAGGGGCAGTAATTAATGACTGGGGGGAGGGACTGAAAATCTCAAGGGAGGAGGAGGAGGGCGATGGGCGCCGCGGAAAAGTACTGGAGTGCCGGCTCGTGTGCACGTGCAGACCTCCCAGGCTTCAGGACACGTGTGTGACTAATCGAGGGGGTGGGTCGGCGGGTGGTCGGAAAGAACCCTGGCGCCGCCGCCGACCTCTTTGTCGTGCGACGTGGAGCAATTCTCAGGCTCGCAGCCGTAATGGATTCGGTATCACTACAATACATATATATGTATAATAAATCATATTTTACTTTAAAAAAATATTTCTAAACATTATTGTTACTGGGGTGGCGCAAAATAACCTATTGCCGGTCCTGTACATATGACAGTAAATGAAAAAGAAGCGTAGATTGCATTTAAACACTTGTGAATCAGTTCCTAGGCAACAAAATAGACCCAGAATACCAAGTAGTTGTTGCCAATATGCTGGATGGTTTTAAGAAAATGGGAATGTTTAATGAGTCCCAAGGTTCACTTTTTAAACATACTTTTACAATTATTTCCGGACAATATAGGTGATGTAAGTGAAGAACAAGGTGAGTGTTTTCTTCAAGAACTGAAAGTGATGCAAAACGTTATCAGGGACGCTGGAACACCATCATGATGGAAGATTACTGTTGGTCACTTCGCCGAGAGTCAGCAAACGGTGCAGGGGAGAAAGAGCTGTATGATGAGCTTTAAAGAAAAGAGACAAAGAAAATATACGTCAGTGGAATACAAATCCTTTGTAGAATGTAATGTTAAGAATATAAAGCCATCTTCTATGTTGAAATAAAGTTCTGTTGGTATTTTAGAACTCGTTTACTTTTCATTTTAATTGCATATATAGCATATTTTCCCATATCTTAATAGATCAAATTGAGACAAAACTGTGGGTGATGGAAACAAATAGAGTTGAGATGTGGATTCAGCACCCAAAAGCTATGAAAATCAGGTATCAAGATTTAAAAAGTTTTTTTGAAATCTTTTTTTTTGTTGGCCAGTGTAATTATTTATTTTTATCTTAAGCAAATACAAACCCTGCAGAAGCCCTTTTGAGTTAACTACAAATGTAATAAACGTATGTACGTTATTTATTCGAGGGAATGCTCTATCGGATGCCCCTAATATTAAAGGTACTCTGAATCCATCGCGTTTAAGGCCTTTGAGTTGATCGAATGAATAAATAAATTGAATAAATAAAAAAAACATATTTTCAGTATACTTCGTGTTCAATGTTTTGGTAAACGTTTTGGATTAATGTCTGTTTCTAAGAAAACAAATGTGATGTTGAATCTTCATAAACGAAGAAACTACACTGTTTTCAGGAATATATTAACTCCTGTTATCTCGGTTAATTGCAATAGTTTCCAGACCTTTTTAAAAAAGACACTAAAATTTTTTTTTCAAAAATTTATTCATTTGACGTTTAGATCACTGTCGGGGGTCTTTTTCAAAAAAAATCTAGGTTCCTGCTTTGTTGAAAACACATACAACTTAATTGACTAGTTGATTGGGGCTCTAGAATGTGTACATATCGCCCGTCGCTCTCGTTTTAAGATGAGATAAGTCGTAACATAGTAGATGTACCGGAAGGTGTATCTGGGATGGCAAAGTAGAGCTTGTTAGTCTATTTTATTCAACTACAATATTCGTTCGTTTTGTTCTACTTTATTGATTCATCATATTGTTTGACACATAAGAATATTGTATTATGCTGTTGCAATTCAGTTGCAAATCAATATTATTTTGGGTAATAGGAAATCCTGATGTGATTTACCGAGTTCTTTCGTATTTAATTATAGCAGTAATGCTTGTTTCTTTCGGAATTATTCTTCATTAATATGTAACATACTATATCACACGTTGTTATTAATGCAATAGAATGTACTATTTTAGCCCTTTGTTTTGTTGATGAAGACTGTGGGGTGATGCGGTAAACGAAACTCTCGGCCACAACTTCCTGGAAGCCTTGGTTTCCGTGGACCTCAAAACTTTGGGCCAACTAGCGACTTCGATACCACTGAACGTCACTTCCAGCGGCGACCTGGCACCTCCAGGTGGCTTCTATGCACTCTTCGACGAGGTGAGACTTCTCTTCCTAAGACTTCGTTGTACATGTCAAGTACCGTAAGAAAAAAGCGGCTTTGCCACGTTACCTTCGGCATACACGTACTCTTCCTGCACATCCGAACATTAAAATCGCATAGGAATCAATAAACAGTTCCTTATAAACGGCGACTCACAGATTAGCTCTAGAGTAGCCCTCAACAGTATCCACGAGGTAAATTGATGTAAATAGTATGCACTGCACTTGCTCCCATATCCGGATACTTCATACCAGCTTAGAGTGACGACTCCGGCGAGTAATTTTGATGTTGAAAATTTTCAGTTATTCTATGCAATTTCATAGTGAAAAGAAATTGTAAACATAATACACCTGATTGGTTCGTCCATCTTCGGGCATAGAAAGTATCACTAAAAAATATTTATAGAATTACTTTCTTTACATTAAGACGTCGATTCGTTACAAAATTAGTTTTTACTAGTGATACTGCGGCAACAAAAATGCTGCTGTCGAGGGTGTGAAAACCGGAGCAGCAAAAATGTTGCACTCGATTACATGGAATTTAGGTGGATTGCTCGCTGATCTGTAAATCAATGTTTGCAAATTCTTTGCAATTTGCGAAGTCGCGTGCAAATCAATAAAATCCTCAATGGAATAACAAAAATCTTTTGAAGACACGTAACTGAAACAATAATATCTATTAAAGACATACGACTTCATATATTTATTTATGTATCTTCATTTGAAACATTCTTTCTGGACAAAGTACATACTAACTCTTATATTCATCCTCACAAGTTCTCCCCCAAACAGATTGTTCGACAGTTCTGTTGTGTTTTCAACAGCAAAAGTGCTGGTGCTGAACAAAACTACACAAAATGTTTTTTTCCAAACGTTCTTTCCAAAAAACATTCTTTACATACCAAGAATATAAAAAAGTCGCTGTTCCAAATCGTAACAGATGAATATCAAATATTTAATGGCGGACGGCCTCTTCCTTGGGACCTTGCCGTCGTCTGACCAGCCATGTTGTAAGCAGTAACGCACGGAGTTTGAGAAATCAGTCATGACACGCAGTATGAGAATACTAGGAATAACACAATCAAATATTTCCAATTTTTTAAAATGTTATTTACGCGTGTCCCACATTCATATTTGGCAGATCTGTACAACATCAGTATAGAAATACATAAGTATTTTTAACAATTAATTTAAGGGACGACCTTAAGTAAAAATGTGCATATTAAAAATTACAATATATTTTAAATATTAAAATAATATGTTTACAAAAATTATATTTACATCACATAAAAGTACATCTTTTTAAGTTAAAGAATCCCACACAAATCTTATGGAAATGATCTTTCGGTCAAATTGTCTCAAAATTTGGTATGTTGTTCCTTAGATCATACTGATCAAAAGTCGTTATTGCGGTTAAGCAAAAAAGGTTGTTCTTTTTTATATAATGTATATTTTAAAATGGAGATCATGTCGATTTGTCGTATTCGGTTCTTTGCCAATTGCACGTGGAGTCCCGCAAGGATCGATTTTAGATCCTATTCTCTTCCTATTATACGTAAATGACATGCCCTTAGCGATTCGAAACGGAAGAACAGTTCTCTTTGCGGATGATACAAATATTCTTTGCAACAAAGAAACCGTAAATAGTACAATATCAGACGTTTCAAATTGGTTCCGTAATAACAAATTAATAGTAAATGAAAAGAAAACTGTTTCAATGCAGTTTTCCATATCAAATTAAAAATTCTGCACTCCATTGAAAATGAACGGTGTGCCATTGACTGATGATAATGTAACAAAATTTTTAGGTCTATCAATTCAGTCAAACCTCAAATGGAATGCCCACTTAAATGAATTGAACACAAAATTAAGTTCATTATGCTACGCGTTCAGAATTCTTTGAAATTCCGTTAGCCTTCATACAGCTCGTTGTGTATATTTTGCCAATGTTCACTCCCGCCTGAGATATGGCATAATATTCTGGGGAAACACATCTTATAGCTCCCAAACTTTCAGATTACAAAAAAGAATTGTACGAATAATAAGCAAATCCAACCCACGTTATTCTTCTAAGTCTCTCTTTATTAATCTACGAATTTTACCATTACCTTGTCTCCTGATTTACGAATCAGTAGTTTTTGTCAAAAATGACTTACTTAAGGGCGGGAATATATTTTCAGCAAACGCCGATGTCTATAAGTATAACACACGACGTAGTAATCATATTTACCAGGTGGCAGTATCAACAGCTCACTACAAAAAATTCACATACAATTCATGTACATTACTCTACAACATTTTGCCAGATGACATTAAACGATTAAATTCGATAGAAAAGTTTAAGTCCCAAGTAAAATCTTTTCTGCTGCATAACTGTTTCTATACAATTCGAGACTATACCGAGCATCAAAAAGGAAAGTAGCATTAATTTTAACAATGATAGTTAATGTAATTATTTATCATTTGGACTGTATAATTCTAAAGAACCTGTAACAAGTATTGTACCACAGTTTCTGGGTTGATGGCCCCCATCTCGATCAGGTTTTTCGTCCAGTTTCCCTGATCCTTGAGCAAATGCTGAGATGGCCCCTTGTTTTGCTTCTGGACATAAATGTAACTTCATTTTTTGTGCACGTCTTCTGAATTTCAGTGGGAAATATAGTTATTCAAATTATCGTTTTTCTTATTATCGCGGCAAAAAGTATTATTCTTTCATGAAGAACATGAGGGTTCAGGGCAGGAATTTATAGCTAATTTACCTTTGAAAATATATTTTATTATATAGGAGCGAAAATTTTGTCAACAAAACTCGAAAAAAACTCTCTTTTCTGTATTCAAAATTCGACTAGAATATGGTTTAGGATAGAGACCACAGAATTATGAAAACGTGCACAAAATTCGCTTCTCCCCATAGCTCGTCACACGCAGTTTTTAACTGTTTTTGACCTAAATAAATAAATTCACCGGATGACGTACGGTAGAAAGGCACATATGTGCTCTCAACGCGGATTCAAATAAAACAACCTGACTTGTTTAGACTTGTGAATTATGATATTTCATTTTCCGAGAAATAACATAGCGCTCATTCATTGTCATCATTAATTTAAGAGTCGACCTAAAGTAAAAATTTGCATTTTAAAAATTACAATATATTTTAAATCCGTCCAAATTACAATATATCTTACATCTGTAAGAGCAGTCATTGTTGTGACTCTCTGATAGAATGTTTTGTGTTAATTCATAGTGCTAATTCATTGTTATGTTGCTAAATTATATTATTACAGCTCTCAAAAGCGCCAACTGCTGGTATGAATGTCTTTTTTCCTAGAAATTGTAGCAAAATCGTTCGGCTTTGGCTGCGTATTTCCCATCGAGCGGATCAAACACTGATTTATACCAGTCACATGTTTTCATTTTCCACAATACTTTTACATGGGACTTATGTAGAGCTTTTTGATTGGTTAATGATGGCGGCCCGCGAAACATTGGTTTCAGCTGTTGACGCGTTCTCGAAAAGAAATGCAGTACGGTGCTAGTGAAAACATGCATTTTTGTAATTTTTATCGACGTTTCTTGATGTAGAAATGAGCTTTGGAGCTGAATTTTCAATTGCGAGGGGATAAATAAATGAGCAAGGAGTTGCAATCCGTTTTGTAAATATGAAAGTCAAAAGTTAAATATGGATATCCGATGAATTTTCTGAGAGAATATCTTCATTCAATTACCAATCATTGACAGATTTTTTTCTCAAAATGAATATTGAATGAATCATTTTTATGATGTAACACAACTTAAAGAACAGAATCATTAATGTTCACTTACAACACCTAAAATAGTACTTCCTAACCTGTTAATTAACATAGGCTCAATGAAAATAAATCATAAAGTTGTCTGTGAATGATAGTCTAAGTACAGTAGCTGTGGGAATAAAACATATCTAAACCAAGAATATGTAAATGCACACATATAAACAAGATGTTTTATTCCCACAGCTGCAGTACTTTGACAAACATTCACAGTTCATTCTATAATCTCTTATTTTTAATTATTAATTCTAAATTATTATAAATATGCATGTTTTCACAAGCGCAGTACCACGTATCTTTTCGAGAACAAGCAAGCAGCTGACACTTGTTTCATACACCGCCATCACTGACCAGTCAGAGAGCTCTAAATGTCTCGTCCACAAGTCTAGTGAAAAATGAAATGCACACCCTTACCATGGAGGAATATACAACAGGAGGGGAAACTCTCGCTGTTAAAGAGTGTGGACTAGAGGATTCGCTAGCATCGTTTCTATGTGGCGGCATCTATTTTAAGGTTCATGCGTAATTTCAAACGCTGCTTCGATAATTTGCTCGTCAGGTAGCGGTGCGAGCTTATGAACCTTCTACCATTCATTTCATCCTCGAATTTAATTTCTTGCAGAAGAGACGGCGATGCTCATGGCAACGTGTTTGTTTGTGACATTTCGTTTGCGAGCGTTGTTTGGCGGTGTACGTCAAGTGTTGCAGATGACAATGACTAAATGTTGGGCCCAAGGATGTGCCAATGTTATTCAGCAGGATAAAGGGAATAAAGTTTCTTCAGGTTTTTCTCCGAGCCAGGAAGGTAAGTGAAATATTTTGAGTTATGATGAGTTACTGTAATTGAACAGGATTTCCGTCTAGTATTGTGCCACTTAATGTATCTATCGTTCCGTACAATTCATATACCTTAAGAATTTGATGTCATTATTTTATAGGCCTAAAGTGTAATAGTGTACCACCTTGCTTGAGAATTTAGGGTGTGATGTTGGTGCATTAGATTTTTCAAATACATGTTTTCATTATAGGTGACTCAAAGGCACAGATTCTGTAACCTGAAGCATAGAATCCGATCAGCGGAAGTAGTAAGTGAAGAAGAGATCTGAATTGCATGAAAATATCCTTGAGTAATTCACTTGGGAGGAATACCACTGATTCATAAATAAATAGGCAAAGCAACGTAGTATTCCAACCTCAATAAATAGGTTTTTATTTATACAAATTTTGTCACTAGCTTTCCACAAGAAATGGGTACTCCTTTGCAGTCCTTTTTGTTGAATTTAAGCTTTTAAATCTTGCCAGTTTATTACCCTCCAGTTACATGGTTTGAATGAAAATGTGATGAATTAGAAGAAAAAACATGTGTTTTAAACCAATAATATTCATATTATTCATATGTAGCTTCTTCAAACTATACTGCAGATCTGGAAGCGGTTGAAAGATCAGGGGTCTGAATGACATGTTTCTGTACGTATAACTATGTATACAAGAATGTCTGCTAGTATCTACAATCTAGTGGAAATAATTTCTGTAGGTTTGTAATAATTTTTAATGGTGTTGTCAAAATAATTGACTTATGTATGTAATTCAATAACTATATATTTAAAAATCACCATTTAATCAAAATTAATAAAATGAATATGTGTATATATATATATATATATATATATATATATATATATATATATATATATATACAGGGTCTTTAGTTTATCTTGCAACTCATGTCTGAGAGCACATGTTCTTGGTTTGGTAATTTGGCAACCGCGTCTCTTTTACACCTTTCAAGACAGCCGTGCCTGGCACGTCAGGACAGCAGAGGAGGCAACCGTCAGGTCATAAGCTGCAGCAAGTTTCCTGTTTCTTTGTTGATCCCTTTCAAGAGTGTCGGCGAGCAGGTACACGGCTCTCATGCCGAAATCTTTTCACGCTGCACAGAGTGGGTGGGGTGGGGTGGGCTGAGGCATGAGCGTGGAAACAAAACGTCTCTTTAAGCAATTCTGCCCAATATGCTGAAGAAACAAAACTGTAATATTAATGTGGAGGGGAGTTATCGATTTATTTACAGCAACGTAACAATAATTATTTAAGTAAAGCCAGCTCAGAAAGAAATCGAAAAGATATATCGTGAAATATTACCGCCTAGCTCTTCATTTTATAACAATAATAATAATAATAATAATAATAATAATAATAATGTATTATTATTATGGAATCTACACATTAAGCAAATAAGAAAACTTTAGTAACAGACAATAAACATACCTAGAAATGTTATGAGAGTAATTACCGCAGAGGCCAAAAGTTAAAAATCGAGGTGGAGCGTAGCGGAGCCGAGATTTTTTATTTGGACGAGGCAGTAATAACACTAACATTTTGTGGCATGTTCAGCATTTTATCTGTCAATCTCACGATTTATGCGAAAATTTATATTACTGCGATAGTAAACATATGAATTCTGTTGTTGCGGCATGTTACTATGATATTGTGTGGTATTGCTTGCGATATATCTATTTAAACAATATTCGTATACCGTGGTTTGAAAAAAGATGGATACAAATAATTCTCCTGAAGTTCACGATAACTAAAGAAATGAAGTTCGGTGAGGAAGTTGGCGCGTCGATTTCCAGTGGCGACACCTCAGATCGTCAGTAAATATGATTACCGAAGAAGAGTTTCATTTGATGGAATGCGAGGAAAATGAAATTAATTTACCTAAAACACATTTTAACTGCACTATTTAAACCTATTACAATGAACAATAATTATCTCAAAAACTAATGAGAGTTACTTTTATTTTGAATTATTTGAATCTGATTTGTTTTCTACACCGACTTGTTTCTTTCTTAATAAACATTTGATTTGCGATGAATCAATGGTTGTTTATTCACGTTGCCAAAGATGTTAAAACCCGATGCTAAGGATGTTAAATTGATTAACATACAGATAGGTACACGCCTGTAGGGTTGCATGTTAAAATGGGCTAAAGACACATGTGACCGATAAAATTATTAAAAATACTAATAAAATGTAACTAAGTAGTACATTAATAATTATTGAAAATAATGAAAAAAAAGAAATCAAATATAATTATCTTAAAATGACAAAAAACTGACTGTCGAGTAAATGCTCAAAGTGACCACCGTTTATGAAGAGACAGGCGTTTACTCTTTTCAGTGTAGTGGATGCAGTACGTTGAAGAGTAACAAGGACAGAACACGTGCTTTCTCTTTCTTCCAACTAAAATTAGACACATTCTCTCAGCCCGAAATCTGAGGGCACACGACCGGGCTTCGCTAAAAGTGAAAGGGCGTCGAAGGTATTTCACGCGTTGCCAAATTGGCAAAACAAGAGTTTGTGTTTCCAGACCTGGGTTGCAAGATACAATAAAGACCCGGTATATATATATATATATATATATATATATATATATATATATATATATATATATATTGAAATATACCTTTACCATCGTCTCATCAAGAGTGTGGTTGAAATTATGGCCTGTTCCAAATTTATATTAAGATTTGGGCGCCAGAAACAGGTTACATTAATTACTACCAATGTTTTCCCATCTAATTTAAACAAACTTGTATAAACATCCAGCTAGCTTGGGTCGATGGGTCCGGATACAAATACTCGCTATCGCCTCGATAGCCGATTACCTGATCTGCCAACTATACAGTATGGCGTGGAATCTGAAATGTAATAATTATATGCTTCCAACTAATTAAAGATTATGATTGACAAATGAAAATTCCTTTCATTTCCAAAGAACAAAATTCAATAATTTATTTAACGTTAAGTTTTAACAATTAATTTTATGGTCATGCCCTTTTAAATACGTTATCTCTTTTGTACTGCAGTATTTCTTTACCGTTTTGCTTGCCGACGCTCCGTAGTCGCTTCTCACTTGACCGTTGTTGGTTCCAAGTTTCGCTTCTTTCTTCCGGTCTTGCGCTGCTGCTGACACGTCCAGTCCACACTGCATAAACTATTTATCGGTTCTTATCCGATGCTCCCAGTTCCTAATCTTTCCCACTGGTTATGTAAAACATTAAAGTTCAACTGCAATATCCGAAAAACTCCGCGAATTCACTTCTGGCAAATAATTCTCAGAGTCCGAAAAAACTATTACTTCTCTCACAAAAAAATATACAAGTCCCACTTTCCTAATATAATGTCCGCAAACGATCTTTACACCACGTCGTCTACTATCAAAATCCGCGATCTTCACTCCCCGACACCCAGAATCAGAATGTCTGTTCAATGTGTTCTTTAACCCTTTATGGTTCGGTAAGCGTCCCTCATTCTATTTTTTCAAAACACAGCGGCAAAATTAGACTGTCTAATCTTCACCAGCCAACCCGTGCGTCTCTTACGAACCCAAGTAGCCATGACCCCGTCAGTCATTCGTTTTTGAACCAACCACATCTTATTTTCTTTAGCTATCTAGCCAGCGTCCTGACATCTTCAAGGCCTGTGTACCGTTTGTTGACCTTGCCAACCTCTGCGCTGTCGTTGCTAAGGCCGTATACCGCCATATTGCATACCCATTTATCCACCCCATGTACAGCTAATATTATTAAATAAAATTTGTAATATTCTGGTACATCACTATATATATATAGTGATAAAATAATGTATGAATAATTGACTTCTACTTTTAATTTGCTCAGTTTTTTGGTTCTCTACGATGACATCACGTTTACCTGCAGGCTGGTTGTGACCGGGTTGCCCTCTATACAGAGAAGCCTGGAAGTCTGAAATTATTTATATTACGAGGAATTGCATATCACTTGGCACAACAATAATTTTATTTATTGAAAATTGATTTGAATTTTAGATTAACAATATAAATTCTATTGATTTATTGCATACATTTGGTTAACACGGTACCGAATTGTCTGGCGTTGTGAAACGAGGCCCCGCAGTTCGTATTACCCTTGGCTTCCGCGCCGAAAATCCCTCTTCGCGCCGGTCGTCGCCGAAGTCCTCAGCTTCTCTCTTGATGTTTTACTTTTACTCCTTGCACTACTGTTCCAAATTCTATTCTCCCTATTCACGGCGATGTCCTACTTAAATTACTCAGACTACCTTCGCGCAGCTACCACCACGATGCCCAGTCAACAACACCAGCTCTAGTTCAGAGCCCCCCTCCTGCACGTAAACAAAATTCGTTACCTAGTAACCGCGACCGTCCAGATTAAAGCGCGGTGTTTGTTTTTCTTGTAATATTCTGCATATTAATATATATTGAAACGCACCGCGCCTCTAAATAGAAACGCGATACATTTCAACTTAAACAACCAGAGAACATACAAACGGCGCGAGCATAACTAGGCAGCATGGCAACACGGAGGGGAAGGGGGGCGTCACGTGGAGCGCGAGACACGAGGGGAGGACAGCGAGAAGTCGGTTGAGAAGGAGAGACGAGCGGAAGCCACGCTAGCGGACGGAGGTGGTGCGCGAGCGGTGCGAGTTATTTGGGGAAAAGTACCCCTAAGTGCTGAATAACTTAATAGACTTGCATAGTATTACATTTCGGACCGTTAAAGAAGTGTGATGCAGACCGAACAGCATTGGGAAGTCAACGGATAGAGTGTATGGTAAACCGAAGAGTGTGAAACCCGCCTGTAGCGTGAGCACATGCATCGCGAACGTAGGTTTTGGGGAAAGATAGAATGTGTAGTGCACAAGACAGTGACTGAACCAGTGATCATTTGTGAGACCGATCAAGCAGTGTCTGACGGGTTTTCAGTGTATAGGAACTTTCCATAATGAAACTGTATGATGACGCGTGAGGAGAACAAGAACACGTGGGTATAGGTTACCGATATTTCACCGGTGATTCAGAGAGTAATATAGTGTAACGTGTTTAGCATAATCAGTTACAACCCAAATCTGGAGTTCAGACTGTCAGGACAAGCATAAGTTAATTAGATGCACTAGTGTAGAATATACGCGTGGAGCAGCGTGAGGGGCGAACACTTGCCTACTCATCTCCGGCTGGGGGCCGAACGGCTCCGGGACCACGCGACGGGAGCCGAAGCCGCCGCCACCATCGGCGCCGGGCCCCAACGAAGCGACGTGACCCAGGTGGTAACAGGTATGATGCTAGCATTGAAGGTATTAAGTTTTGGTACCAAAACATAGTAATCATTGCATAGGGGATCAGTGTTCGAAAGTGTAATAGTGATATTAGATGAATAAACATCAAACTGTCGTTGTATAATAAACTGTATGTATTTATTGTACCCCGAACATCCCAGGGTCCACATTCGCGAAAAAGATCCCGAGCCCTGCCTGAAACAAACAAATTTATTGTACCGTGCCACTTCACGGGTAAGTCACGATTGACCCCGAGCAGTCGGTACGTCACAATATATATATATATAAATGGTAGGTATTTTTAAATATTGAACATGAATTATCACAAAAATACAGGTAATTCACGCAAATATACAGGTATATTGTATTTTCCTTGCAAGAAAAGTGTAATGAATGCAGTGTTTGATTCCTTAGCTCAGTTGATAGAGATGTCTGCGTAAAGGAAGTCCTGAACTGCTGAAATGCTGAGATGGCCCCTTGTTTTGCTTCTGGACGTAAATGTAGCTTCACTGTGCGCATGTTTTGTTGAGCACTCCTTTTGCTTGTAGTTCATTTACCGTTGAAATTGATTTTCTATAACTCGGGAACAAACATTTTTCAAATATATTATTTTTCTAAAATAATTATTTTCTAAATTAATTTTTTCGTTTTTTTTCCTCAAGAAATTGTGGGCAGATAAATCTCTTTCCCCACACGTCATATACAGTTTTTACTGTTTTTTGACAGATAAATAAATAAATGAACTCGGATCCACGAGTTACCAAGTATTTGCTCTTTGTGACAATCTATTTCTAGTATGATTAAATGGTGTATTAGTAGTTTCATAGTCATGATATAAATTGATACTAAAACAAACTATATCTGATCCAAGATGTAAATAATTTTATTATGTTGATAAAAAACCATTTCTGCCAATTTTACCACATAAAATTGATTTGTTTTGTGTTATAACATGAAAAGATGGTGGAGATACAATTATAATTTTTTTAACACAGATACTCGTACTAGATTTGTATGTCAACAGGTATTTAAATATTAATTTGACAGTGTCTACAATACCAGATTATTCTTCTGTATCTGTATGGTTCCTCTATGATCATGTAAGATTGTTTTCAGAATAAATTTTATGATTAATATACACGAAAAAAGTTTGTTTTTAATTGTTGCCAAATTATTCTTTCCCTGCTCAAATTATTTTGTATTTTTTTATATAGCGCGCAAATAGCGGAGTACGTGATGTTATGGAGGTACGTGATGTTATGTACGTGATGTGATTATGTTCATAATCACAGGAATATAGCAGCTATACTTCGGTTTTTATAACTTGGCGCATCAGGGCTTACCTTCACGGTGGAATACCTCACGGCATTTCGCGTCTATCTCGGTCGTGCCTCTAGAGGCCGTTAGTCACATCGCACTCACTATACAGTCGTGATCGTGCGAATTCTAGCGGCACAACCGAGAAAGACACAAAATGCCGTGAAATATTCCATCGTGAAGACAGGCCCTGACGCGCCACTTTATAAAAACCGAAGTTCGAGTATATAATGCGATTTTTTTAAACTCTGCCTCTCAAGAGTATTTTTCTAACTCTGCCACGATGGAGTATCACGCGCCATTTCGCGTCTTCCTCGGTTGTACCGCTAGAAGTCGCATGATCGCCAAGCACTTCTTGATACGGTCACGATCATGCAATATCTGGCGGCACGACTGAGAAAGATGGGAAATACCGTGACATATTCCATTGTGAAGACGAGCCTTGAGAGTCAAAGTTCGAAAAATCGCAGTGTAAGCAGTGCGAGTGGGCGCAGGTGCTGGACGCGCCCGCCCTGGTAAGCGAGCTGGAGGGCGCGGGCGCCGCGGCCGCCGCCGCCTTCGCCGAGGCGTCGCCGCTGCGCGTGCTGACGGCGCGCGGGCCGTGCTACGTGTTCGGGTCGGCGCTGCGCGGGTGGCGGCACGACCGCCGCTCGTCGCCCGGCGCCCCGCCCCCGCGCCTCGCCCCGCCCCTGCGGCTGCGCGCCGCCGACGCCGCCAACGCCCACGCCTCCGTCGCGGGCTTCCAGTCAGATGCTCTGGTACGGATGCGCCGGCGCGCGCCTCATTACTAGACACCGGATTTTTATGTAATTACATATTTTTAGTCTTTGTACTTACTGTTCTTGGCGAGTCATCGCCCTCCTAACACAATATTCAATTTTTTCGTTACATATTAATTATTTTTACATATTTAGTACTATATTACATATTTTACATATTTTGCTCTTTTCACAATATATTTTCTTATTCTATCAATTTTATTACATATTTTTTAATAAATGGAGTATTTTAAAAAATATTAGCATTTTTCCTACATTGCTCGAGAAATCTAGATGTCAAAAGTATTACTGATACTCTGTTTTGTGATCTGTAACCTTAATTTCCGAGAAAAATTTGCGACCGCCGGCATGTAACACTTCGATGAGAATGCTTCACGCTGCATTGTATGTTTGCTTTTCGAAGAGTAGTTTGTACGATGGCTACTATTGTGACTAGTGTGGCAGCCAAACTAGGGTCCTGGGTTACAATAGATGTTCATCTTCATAC
This sequence comes from Acheta domesticus, assembly GCA_031308135.1. Lineage (NCBI taxonomy): Eukaryota > Metazoa > Arthropoda > Insecta > Orthoptera > Gryllidae > Acheta > Acheta domesticus. The sequence continues at coordinate 68,630,521 of JAHLJT010009355.1, forward strand.
AACATTCTCGTCAGTAATAAATATTCAAAGCTTTTATTACTGACGAGAAAGTTGTATGACACAGAGTGTGCATCAATTTGTGCTCTCCAAAATGTTTTTAAAACGTTTATATTAATTTTAAAATTTATTTAGGACATTTAAAAAAGTTTGTGCCATGTAAAAAGTTGTTTAAAGAGAGAATTTTTTATTACATATATCTGATCTTACATATTTATTACATATTCTCACAGTTTTCTTTACATATTTATGTACATATTTTGATGTTTAATACTACATATTTTCCCGGTCTCTACTCATTACATTGCGGGATTTGGGGAATGAGGTAGGCTCGGAAAATAAGGATCCCCAGGCGGAAGTGGAAAGGCGTGTGTATACAAGACAAAAGTAATAAGTAGGGGGCGGGTTTTGATGACGTAAAACATCGCCAAACACGGTCAATCAAATGCTCTTGAAATGTTTTAAAAATGCCATAAAACCGAAAAAAAATTACGTAAAAAATGTGATCAAAACCAGTTCGGATGAACAACTCAAGCTGTTGGATACATTACTAATGAAATCAAGGCTTCTTCCAAGTGAACTCAGTTTACAAACTTCTTCTTTACCAGGAATTCTCTGTCTGTTATCCCGACGTCGGCCGAACCGACAACGGTGCTGATAGACGTCACAGGGCCTTAGATTACACACTCACAACGGCTGGCATTACAATATATGAGCGAAGAAATCGAATATTCTATTCAGGAATTCTGTGGAGAACATCTGTTGAATTTCGTTAATGTAATTTGAGGCAAGTACCATTAAAATTGTATTCGATTCAATTCCGTTTTATTAGTAATTTGTATACAGGATTAACCTATTACAAATTGCTGTGTATATTCACAGCTCTATCATAAACAATTTCATTACAAATAACTTCTAATAGCATAAGGTAGTTAGTACAAGATACATTATAAATAACACAAAAATGTATATAATATAGTAACAATAACAAAATAATACAATAACAGAAGATACAAAATAATTAAGACAACATAACATACAAATATTGCCATGTGCTTGCCGCCGACTACCACCTCTTACCTCCGATTTGCGGCTGCCCGGCTGCTCCCGGAGATGGGTCGTTGCTTTTCACACCTGAAATTCTGACGGGCCAATAGGACGCATGCATGACGGAACTTTTGGTCTGTCGACCAGTAAAATAGTGGCTGGATTTATATAACATTTAATTATTATTTAGGCCAAGTTATTCATTACATTGAATTATTATATAATTATGGCATCAATATCGCCATAATGATTACCCAGCGACGACGGTCTATTAATAATTACGCCATCCGGTCGTCTCACCACTCTCTTGCGTGTTGCGCTGACGCTGAGGCGATGGCGTCCTTATTGATGTCGCACAGTCTGGCCCGACCATGTACGGGCACACCAGTGGAGGCGCGGAGTCCAGCGTCGGCTTCCTGCGGGCGTCTCTGGCAGCAACCGAGGTCCAAATTTGCCCCGTTCACCGGAACGTAGGCGGAGCGCCGTTTCAACCGCGGCACCCCAACGACCCGTCGATGCCCAGAATGCAGCTAATGCTCATCGCAATAGCGTGAGACTACGTCCTCGAGACAAGTTAAGTTCCGAAGAATCTCAGAACCCACGGCAAGTCAAGTTTGCTCTATCACAATCTTCGTATCTGAATGTTAGAAAACCTCATAATCAAATACACGCTTTTTCTGTACGGTCGAATCTCTGTGTGGTCGAATCTCTGAATCGCTCCCAGGCAGCCGAAGGGTACGGACGTGTCCCTCCCTGCTCCGCCAGGCGACCCTTCGCCGCCTCTCACCGCCCGCGCGGCAAGTGCTTTGCGGCCCCGGTCGAGCTCCGCTCCCGTGGGCCGGTCTACAGGGAGACCGGGCGGGCCATGCTCGCCCGCTAGTGACAGCAATACGGAGGACGACGACAGCATGTCGCACTCACCGCAAAACGTGCCAACCTCGGCACCCCCGCTACCACCCCGACAGGGAGACGATCCTGAAACCCCGCGGCGGCGGAGCATCGTGCTACACCTGGCGCGGGAAGAAGGAGAATCCTGGAGCAGCGCTATGGTGTCGCCACTCGCGGCTGATGCGCAGCCCTCGGGCGACTCCGGAAAAAGCTACAGCGAGGTGCCTCACGAGGTACTCCTGGCCTTCGCCCGTACGAAGGCAGCGGAGCTCCTCCAGTTTTGGAGGACGCAGGCACCGCCAAACCACTCCCCATCGGTCCGGGAAAGGGCACGCGAAATCAATGCGCGCATCCCGCCCCCGGCACCGACGCAAAAGCGGCAACGTGGCCCCGCCACTCCGCCAGGCGCAACGCCTGGACTTGACGCTCAACCTTGCGAGCGACTTACGGAGGAAAGCGCCCCTCCCACCCAGCAAAATGACCTGGCCGCACCCGGGACCGAGGGGGTGGGCTCGCCCTTGGCGCGCTCACCACCGGAAAAGCGGTTCTGCACTGAGGGCAGTGTGCCGCCTCCCAGAGCCGACTCGACGCCCCCTAGCGGCCACGAGACACAGCACGACCCCAACCCCTCCGAACTCCCGCTCGAGCGAGAGAAAAAGAGGGGGAAGAAGAAGAAGAGTCTAGCTGCCCAGGAAGCAGCCGCTCGCAACGCCGCAGCCGCCCGCAACGCCGCAGCCGACACCGCGGAGGAGGCGGCGGACGGGACCTCCGGCAGGGAAGGTAATGCGCCCACGGGCTCTGAAGCGCGCCGGCCTCCCACCCCACTCCCCGACACAGATCCTCCTCTCGGCGAGCAATCGGCCGCCAGGCAGACCGACTCCGTGCGCCAGTGCGGCCAGCCCCGCTCTACGAATGGCGAGGCGGGCGCCTCCGCGCAGCCCCGACCGCGGAACCTGAACCGGCGGTCGCTTCACGACCGTCCAGACGTTCCTATTACTTCCGGCTGAACATACATCCAGACGCGGTAAAGCAGCACGCGAAAGGAATAGGAAATGTCACTGGGAAGTTGGCCTCAATCGGTCGCGTCAAAACCCTAAAGGGCAAAATTGGCTACCAGGTGTCAACCTCCTCCCCAACTGCTTATCGTGAAGCCGAGATATACGCCAAGCTTCACAACATCTTTTTGTTTGGGCTCCCACCCCCACCTCCCCAGAGTGAACGTACACATCGCGTGTACATTAAACAGGTTCCGCGCGGCTTCACTGCTGACGAGGTGCGCGAGGAGCTTGTAGGCGCAGGCCTCCACCCGTTGGGCGTTCATCAACATGTTCCACGCGAACTCTCCGAACCCGCCGGAACTTCGGAGGGCAGTGAAGCCGTAAGTGGCGAAGCCACCGAAACTCGGTCCGTGCCCACGGGGACTTTTCGCGTCACCCTCCGCGCGGACGAGTCGCGCAAAGCTTTTAAAATTAGGACCATTGCTTCGTGCGACGTTCAAGTTGTTCGGGAACAATGGAAGCGCCCTCGCTTCTGCGAGAGATGCTGCAGGTGGGGACACACCCGTAAAAACTGCGAATATCCCTTAAGATGCAAGATCTGTACGGGTGAGGGCCACCCGACAGACAAGCCCGGCACGAAGGACTGCCCCATACGCGGTACCTCGGCCCGCCCGAAATGCTGCAATTGCGGCGGGCAGCACACAGCATCATATACAAAATGCGGAAAATGCAAGCCGTTGCAGCGCTCATCAAGCACTCAACAAGAACCTGCCGAGAGGTCCACAAGCCCGCGACGCCCCATCGGGCGCGGCTCCTCGGCAGAGCGCAAGCGGCGAGGCGACCTGTTCAAAGGTGGCGGGTTCGAGCCCCGCTCAAGCCCCCAATGCGCAAAACAAAGAGGTGCAAGAGACGCGGTCTCGCGCTCTCGCTACCCAACTGGGTGCACTCTCCGAAGACCAGATTCGGGGAATGATCCACTTGCTTACATCACTACTGCCCAACAATGGCGCGTAATAATCAAAATTATCCGTCTCACTGCGAAGCACCGCTGCGAACATGCACCTGGAATGTTCAAAGTGCGTGCGAAAAGACCCAGGTAATAGAAAACTTTGCCATCGAGAGACAACTCGATATTTTGGCGCTGCAGGAAACGTGGTTTCACGAGCATCACACTGCCCGTATTCACGGATACGCAGTGTACCGCCGAGACCGCGAGGTCAAACGGGGGGGCGGTGTTGCGCTCTTGGTCCGACGCGACATCCCCCAGCTCGAAGTAACGATCCCACCAGGCGCCTTGCGTTCTCTAGAGGCGGTCGTGGTAAGAGTTTGGACGATTGGTGGCCGACTTACAGTCGCGTCCGTCTACTGCCCGAACCAGCAACTCGACACTGCCTGTATCGACGCGATACTCGCGTTAGATACTAAAGTTCTCATCCTAGGAGACTACAATGCAAGGAACAGACAGTGGGGCTGCCTCGGTGCAAACCGAAACGGCACCCGTTTAGGCCAACTACATTGCGACGAGACGTGGCGTATACGTATGCGCCCCGAAAGAACCCACGATCTACCCGTCGACTGGAAATCCGGGAATTATCGACCTTGCGATCGCGAAAGGAATCGATTGCGCAGTCCCGCTCTCAATCTCCTATCTGGTTTCCGATCACAGGCCGGTGACATTCGTGGTTTCGTCTCTCGCCGCAGCACGCCGCAACAAATTAAAAATATCTCACAACACCAACTGGGCCGGTTTCACAGCTCACATAAGCACAGTGCTTGAGCGGAAACCGTTAAATTCACAGGACGAGATCGATAGCGCGGTGACCCACATCACCTCCGCGATTCGTACGTCCTACAAATTAAACACCAAAATTACTCGCGAACCGGAATTACGTCCTGAGCTTACAGATGAGCAGAGAAGGACGCTGCGGGAGCTCCGCAGATATTCTAAACTTCACAGTCGCTACGGCGATCCCGCGGACGGAGCGCGGGCGAGAGCTCTCAGCAGAGAATTCCGCAAATCTCTACAAGACGAGAGAACCGCAAAATGGTCGCGCACGATCGAAGACTGCAATCTTCGTGAAAGAAACCTCTGGGGATTATCAAAGGCGCTGGGCCGCAAGGCGGGAGTTAACCGCCCGCTCCGCACCACCTCGCCAGCACAGCAGCCAGGCCATACCGCTCAGCCGCCGGAATACGTGTGGGAGGACGCCGCCAAAAGCGAACTCTTCACAGAGACGCTTGAACGGCAATTCCGCCCACTTGACTCTGGCATGTTCGGAGACCAGAGCACCGTTGCACGCCTGAGAGAGTACCTGACTGCCGCACCGAGCACCTCTGCGCGACGTGTGACGGGAAGGGAGCTCCGTGACGTGCTGCGACACCTCAACACGCGCAAGGCATGCGGGCCGGACGGTATAACAGCCGCCCAGCTTCGCGCGCTTGGCGCCAACGGAGTGGAGTTTCTGCGGGAGCTTTTAAACGCGTGCCTAGCGCTAGGATATTTCCCCAGAGCGTGGAAAATCGCGACGGTATCCATGATACCAAAACCAAATAAGGACCAACTTCTTCCGAGCGGTTACAGACCAATTAGTCTTCTCTCGCTTCTTGCTAAATCTTTTGAGCGCCTGATCATGGAGCGCCTGCAACAGGAAATACGGCGCCTTAAGCTTCTTAGAGATGAGCAATTCGGATTTCGAATTGGCTTGAGTTCCGCGCAACAACTAACGCGGCTATGTACCGAGATTGGTCTCTCTCTCGAAAGACGGCAGAACTTGCCGGTGGTTTTTCTTGACATGCGGTCGGCTTTCGATTCTGTATGGCACGAGGGGGCTCTCGCGTGTCTTGCGGACATCGGAATCAGCGACTGCTACGTTAGACTAATCGCAAGCTTCTTGGCAGAAAGGCTATTCAAGGTTCGCGTCAATGGCGTACAATCGTCCTTAAGACGAGCCGTAGCAGGCGTGCCACAGGGAAGCGTGCTTTCCCCGACCCTATTCGGCCTGTACGTCAACGACGCGCCGCTCTCAGTTGAACAACACACCGGCATTCAACATTGCGGGCTCCTAATGTTTGCGGATGATTTCGCCTATTATGCGAAGTCGGCGGACAGAAGGAAATCGGTGAGATATCTGAACGATTGCCTCGCTGAGCTTCCCGAATGGCTGAGCCGTAAAAAGCTCACCCTCAACCTTGACAAGTGCGCAGCCGTCAACTTCACCCGACAGAGGGCAGACCCCGATGAAGTCGTGAGCTTGGCCGGCGCAAATCTACCCTGGCAAAAGTCGGCGAAGTATCTTGGTGTGATGCTCGATAGCGGCCTCCGCTGGCACACCCACGCCAAGTACGTTACCCAAAAAATAACTGCCCGAACAACTCTCCTACGCCCGCTCTTAAGAGCTCCGGAACTCCACCCTGTCCTCAAGCGCCGCCTATTCACCGCTTGCGTGCGCTCCATGTGGTCGTACGCCTGCGAGGTGTTCGCGGCGGCACCACTCTCCACCCTCCGTCCGATTCCCTCGGCGGAAAACCGTGCGGCGCGCCTTTCGGCGCTCCCGCACCTCCCTCCCCCTCCACCCAACAGATACCCTAGAAACGCCGACGTGTTTGGAGTTCTGGGTGTAAAAAACCAATTCTTGCCGGAGCTCCAAAGGCGCGCAACCACGGCGCTTACCAGGGCGCTGGGTCCGAAGGCGCCGCGCATCCTGCGCGAAACCGGCCGAGAGGCGAACAGCGACACACATCGGTCCTATCTACGGAAAGGGCCGAAACACGTCACCTTCACCTTCCGCGCGCTGCCTCATGACACGCTTGCTACCCTGTGTGAGCAAGCAGAGGCAGCTGAACGCGGCGGGGAAGATTCGCCTTCGGCCGTGGGACGCGCGGGGAACGCGACGCCGCGCCGCACCTGCCACGCTTCCAATTGGGCCTGAGCGCCACGGACACTTTGAGCCAAGTCAGTGCCGTGGCGAACAGAAGAATAGTATGGTGTAGTGTTGTGTTGTGCAGTGGGTGTGAATAAGTAGAATGAATGGTTATGTATATAATGAAACAGAATGAATGATGCGTGAATGGAATAAACAAACAAAAAAGAACACTTCAGTTAAAAGTTTTACTTAGGATTAAGATAAATAAAATAATAAAATTTTATGTTAAATTAGGTATGCCAAAGTGCTACATTAGTAATTAGAAAATTAGATTTAAGCTAAAATTAAGTTAGTTTTACTTAATTTTAGTAGTTGAACAAAGATCTCTCCCTCTCAGCTGCTTAAGCCGCTAGGCAGCAGCCTACTGTAAATAATTTAGAGAAAAATAAACTCCCGCCTCCTCAGGGGCACTGTGGAGGGGAAAGAACAATCTCTGTTAGGTCGAATCTCTCGTTCCGTTTATTTAAGGTCTCGCGGTCTGTCCCCACCCAAACATTCGAGGGCACCCACGTGACCCTCGGCGTCCAATCTCTCCTCGCCCGAAGACAGTCCCCTTCCGCCAGGGTCCTGGCGCGAGTCGACTCGCTGATTAGTCAGTGATGATGCCATAAACCGTCCACGCTTTAGGGATGTTTGGGTACGGGGTGTCCCTTCGCCTGACAAAGAAAGTCGAGAGGCTATTGAGCTCACAAGGCCCTTCCGCTTTCCCGAGGAACTGAAAGATCTGTTTTCTACACATGTTTTTAGTTCTAAAGAATTCCTTCCCCTCTCGCACTTGCTTTGTCTAACTTAGGGGCTCCCTCCCATTGAATATAACTTCTTTTTATAGCTCTTCCTTGACCGTCCCACGGTCACGTATCGCGCAAGCCTTGCCACCCGGAGTGCGAGGCCTCGATGTCTCTGGAACAAATACCAACAAGAACCCTTCTCCCTCCCCCGCTGTTAGCGGAACGCGATCCCCCTCATTGACAAGTTTTCTATTGGCAAGACGTTTATTGTCACTCTCCAACTCTTCGACTGTCCATTATCGCCCGCCTTCTCCGGCCCCGGCCACCCGCGCAGTGCGAGCCCTGCCACACGCGTCAAGTCGCTTTGTAAAGGGTCCCCCCGGATAAGATGGTAAAAAGTTCCCCTCAACCAAATTACATATGAGTGGTTACACTATAATTCTAACATAAAAATAATCTTTTTGAAAGGTTTCTTAGCCTCCGGCCCACCACCCACACCACTGTACAGCCAAAAACGTGATTTTTTAATTTGAATTTTTTTCGACAACTTAACACTATTTTATCAGACTGAAAAAAATATGATAAATAAGAACACAACTTGGACTATCAGAAAAACATTTTTCAATTTTTTCGCAGGGCCAAATTCAAACACAAAAAAAATATTTTCGAAAAAAAATATCAAGAAATATTTTTTACTGTGTCTTAGAAGCCTGGAACAGGCTCGAAAAAAATATCAAAGGTTTCTCTTAAATCACAAATTGTTGTGTATTTTTTTCAGATTTTTTCGATTGCTGGGCTGCAGTTAAAAAAATAAAAACCATTTTCCCGCCTTTAAAACACCTGGATTTTCAATATACTTTGAAAATGACTGCAACGGTTCTGTGCATTTATTTTAGTGTTTATTATACATTTGTATACATTGTTAAAGCACCCAATAAAGTTTTGATTTTGGAATATACTTAAAAAATATCATTTTTTAAAGCTTTCTAATCCTTTGTATGAGAATATCATACGCTAAGGAAAGATAATAGTGTTTGGCAGTTTATTAAATAATAATTCGGTCATATTTGAGGGATAATTGGGGGACATGTGGAAAAATGAATGGGAAGAGGTTAGACCCAGATTTACAAGAACTGTTTTACGTGTCTTACAACACAGACACTGGCACGAAAATAACCTTAAAACTTCATCTCAGAATGCTTGTGAATTTTTTCATATTTTTTTAATAGCTGGGTCACAATTTAAAACAAATTAGACATTTGTAGTCAACCACTTGGCAGCTCGGTAGTTGCCGCGTCCTAGGCACGTGCGACCTTGCTTGAGGAGGAAGGCCACAGAATAGCAGCTAAAACGTTGACAACTGAGCCTAGAACGAGGCGCCTCCCGGACAGATAAATAGTAACGCATTGGTTGCAGAAGCCTATGATCTCACGTCTGTAGATGTTTCAGACTAGAGACAAAGTTGTCTTTTCCTTTACCTAAGTATTTTTTCTTGAATACGTATAAATATAGGAAAATTGTAAAATAGGATGATCATAAAAGTGGTATTTTGAAAAATACATCCCAACAACATAATTGGGGCCTAATCTGTTCCCCTTCACTCCCTCACTGTCCCCCATCTATCCTTCACCTGCACCCGAAATGTCCCTTATCATTTCCCCATTTGTCATCTACCCGTCCCCCAAAACATGTCTGTTAGAATTTACTTGTTCTCAAAAAAAGTCGTGTCCCCATGGGACAAGCAAACCTTGTTTAAGAGGCCTAGGAAGCATCGCTTCCGAGTTATTTGCCATTATAATGTGTGTTGCAATATTTTTTTTTGTATGTCATAATCTGCAAACTTATATTTTTTCTTCTAAAATCTGTTTGATGTAGGTGGGGGTGTAATTCTTTATCCACCAGTATCACACTTACAAGGTCTTGTGTCGATTTTTCTTATAAATTGCGAAAACTATCGTCTTTCCGTAGCGTACGATTAGTTATGCAAACGATTAGAAAGCTTTAAAAATGATACTTTGTAAGTATATTTCTAAATCAACTTTATTGGGTGCTACAACAATGTATTCAAATGTATAATAAACACAAAAATAAATACACAGAACCGTTGCAGTCATTTTCAAAGTATATTGAAAGTCCAGGTGTTTTAAAGGCGGGAAAATGGTTTTTATTTTTTTAACTGCAGCCCAGCAATCGAAAAAATCTGAAAAAAATACACAACAATTTGTGATTTAAGAGAAACCTTTGATATTTTTTTCGAGCCTGTTCCAGGCTTCTAAGACACAGTAAAAAATATTTCTTGATATTTTTTTCGAAAATATTTTTTGTGTTTGAATTTGGGCCTGCGAAAAAATTGAAAAATGTTTTTCTGATAGTCCAAGTTGTGTTCTTATTTATCATATTTTTTTCAGTCTGATAAAATAGTGTTAAGTTGTCGAAAAAAATTCAAATAAAAAAAAACCGTTTTTTGCTGTACAGGGGTGTGGGTGGTGGGCCAGAGGCTAAGAAACCTTTCAAAAATATTATTTTTATGTTAGAATCATAGTGTAACCACTCATATATAATTTGGTTGAGGGGAACTTTTACCATCTTTACCTTTTTACCATCTACCCTTTAATGGAATTCTTCCTCTCCCCTCTGTGTGCATTGCACTGTGTCTCCGTTCGGGGTGACTCCGCGGCCGCGACCACCTACATGTGCTGTTACATATATACAGAACAACCTGCATTAAGTCCAGAGGCGTATCTACGGTACGGCAGACATGGCACGTGCCATGGGCGCCACTCACGAAGGGCGCTATTTAGAGTATACCCGCTAAAACAAATAACAATAACCCTAATTTGAGCTATCCTGACAGGGGCGCAAATTTTATGCTTGCCATGGGCGCCAGAATACCTAGATACGCCTCTGATTAAGTCAAGCTGTTGAATTAAGCTTGAAATATTCATTAATAATTGTTAATATATGTATGTATGTATATATATATATATATATATATATATATATATACATACACACACACACATATGACGGTTAACATTGCCATGGGTCAAACATTGCCACATCTTCAAAAAATTTAAGTAGCACAGTCTGTATCACAAATTTATTTGCTGACTGAGTTCCCATACTCAGCTACCTCTCTTAGAAACATTATATACAATCGTTTGTTGCATTGGGTTGCAGTTATAACCTAAAATGTCCGTAAATATGTATGGTGTATTGTGATACAGCCAAATCTCTTAATCGAAACTTTCGTTAATTTTGGATTAATTGAGTTGAACTGAAGAGCATAGATAGGTATATATGTCATGTTCTAGGCACGCTAATGTCTGACTTAATAATTATTTATTATAAACAAGATAAATGTATTAATAGCAAATACTACTTTCAGGCTAACATTGCCATACTGATCACCTTGCTCCTACATTTATATCCTTTGAGAAGAAATTCTTACATTGAAACAATTGACATTTGTGAGTTCATGTACATCATTTCTAAAGCATATGACTTATAAATTGTAAATATTGGTTAATTATATTTGATACAAAATTAATATTTTGCTGTCGCAATAATTTGCTCTATAACTTTGTCATGTAGACAAATAAAAAATCCAATGTCTAAGGTTTACAAACCTATGATGAAGTTAAAATGCACTAAACAATGGAAAAAGTAGATAATGAAAATTAAGTAGGAAAAGACTACTGAACTGTGTGGAATTAGCAGATCTACTTTAAATGGCGTGTGTTGTGTCAATATACGATATTGTTGCTGAGCTTCCCAAACTAGATATAAAAAGGAGAAAGCAATCTTTCACTATCGCATTTTATCACATGTTAAAACAATTAATAAAACGTATTTTAGACTAAGTTCTCAAAGCAGTATTTACCCCTGTTTAGAGTATTTAAACTGTCAAAAACCAAATACTAATAATGTTCTGATGCATATTTATGTCTTTCTAGTTCCTATCCAACTCTCACACATTTAAATTTTCCCAGAGACTTGGAAATACTTATAGGTAGCAATGTTTGACCCATGTGGGGTAACATGGCCACTTTCTTTGCTTTTAAAAAAGTAATAAAATCTTTGAAATTATGAAAGCTGTGACTTCAATATTTTGTAGAAACATTGTACTTTTTTGAAGGGTTTAAGTGTCAAAATAATGATTGTGAGCATTGATGCAACAAAGTAGAACTTTCAAGGGAACAAAGTTGTGGCAATGTTACCCCCCCGTTACCTTATATATAAGAGCTAAAGTCCGACAGCGTGGTACCAAACTCCATGAAAGTTGGAACTTCTACGTGATTTTTCACCGAGAAGGTTAATGTGCTTTTAAATCTGAAGTAACTCCACTACATGGCGATGTAGAACAAAGCTAAAAAGTGTATTTTGTGCCACATTTCTATTATTGATGTTGATTTTTTTGTCACTGGACATCCTGATTTGAGCGACTACTCTAGAAATGGAAGAGCCAAAGTTAAGTATTTCTCAGTTTCTGTAGATTGCGAATCCCTAATTTCTCGATATATTGTACTGTATGATGAATTCATGATTCTACGCGTATCGTCTATGAATATTTTATCTACAATTGTTGCAACAGTCGAGAATATACTATTTCTGATTACATTCGGATTTTGTTGCTGCGTAATTAAGTTATGAAAGTTCAAATCATTCATCAATCTGTCCAGAACGGACACCCCGTTGTATTTACTAGAATGTGGATATGCATTTCTTGATTCTAAAAGGTTGTTGAAGATTATACGTGGGTATTGACAAGGCTCCAAACTTTGAAGATTTTGAGAAAAAACACAAAGTCGTGTCACAAAACAACATATAATTGGATACTCGTTGAAAACCAAACCACAAATTACAGAATGACAATAACACTAAGCTAGTGGTGCTTCCAACGCACATACTTTCGCGCTCTGCTTCGATACGGTCCTTATTGCTATTCCACTACTTCATAAACCAGCAAAAGTACGTTTTTATTGATTGTCTATTCTTCATTGTATCAAGAAAGGTTCCATTAATTATAGACAATCATATCATGTGAAAATAAAATATATTTAATACAAAGTTGAAGAAAAACTAAGTTGAAGTTTTACAGGTTGGAGTTTCACAACGTTTCGGAGATATTTTGTCTCCATCATCAGGTACATTTTGACTTTCAAATCAATTTGTTTTATAAATTGTGGTAAAATGTTATATCTTTTACCTTTTATTGAATATAAGTTTTACGTCTGTGAATATTACGTAAATCAAACGAACAGAATTATTCTATTCTATTCTCCACAATATTCTGAAACACTCGTCACAGCTCTGTAGAAGTTTGAAAAATCCATCTGCAAATATATTGAGTGTCCTACATTCTAAAAGCTCTCTCCATTTCGTCATTCTTTGCAAAGCGCCTAGACAAAGGCCCTCTGAGAGCCTTCTTCAATACAAATTCCATCCACACGCCTTGAATTCCCCCTCTCCATCAGCCGTTGATGTTTGTCCAAGCCGCGTTTCTTCAACTAATCCTCACGCTCCTCACTGCTCTGCTCTGCAGGAACATCGCTTTTGACACATCCGGATTACACGTTTCCACGAGAATGGATTCTCACGGACGATATTCTACGTGCCCATTCGTAGTGCACGATCGCACGCACTTCGACCTCAGGACATTTGGACTACACGCTTTCACGAGACGGTTCTGGATTTTCACACACGATATTCTTCGTGCCTATTCGTAATGCACAAGCGTACGCTCTTCGACCTTTGACAGGACCTCAAGATCCACGATTCTCAATCGCAGCGGAGCCCTAAATATCCACTGTTTTCAATATCACTACTCAATTTGCAGGATTGCCATCCCTTGTGGACAATGCCAAATGGCTCTCTAACACTTACTCTGTTGGTGCGGCATCGATTGTTGAATGCGCGATGCCACAATTAGGGAACTTATTTTTCAACTCTCTCTCTCACTCACTCACTCACTCTCTTACTTACACTCACACTCACTCACTCTCACTCACTCACACTCTCTCTCACTCACACACTCACACTCTCTCTCCACTCACACACTCACACTCTCTCTCACTCACACACTCACACTCTCTCTCACTCACACACTCACACTCTCTCTCACTCACACACTCAAACTCTCTCACTGACTCACACTCTCTCTCACTCACTCACACTCTCTCTCACTGACTCACACTCACTCACACTCTCTCTCGCTCTCTCTCTCTCTCTCGTAATTGTGAAGTAAGCATGGACACAGGGGTCCCGCTGTAGAGGGGCTTCCATGAAGGGATTTAGGGGATGTAGCTATCACTTAGTACATTTTGATGATTTTTAAGATTTCATATTTTTCAACTTAATAGGAACTGTTTTGTCACTTTTTACCGCTATCCATGAATGAAACAAGTATGTTTTGAATTTTAAACAATGGGGATATATACATTCCCTTTAAAAACATTTATTAGCTGGAAATAAATTAAAACGAGCAGAGATAGAAAAGCGCAAGGGCTATCAACGCAGGATGCTGGAGGGGGCATACTCCTTTCTAAAACACCAAGCTTGTGCTGTCGAGAATGCCTTCCGTCCTTCCGGGCTAATCATCGCACGCCTGAATGGGCGAAGGATCCACGGGGGGCGATGGAGGTCATGCCCCCCCCAAAGGCTTAGAGTTTTCGTTTACCTTCCTTGATTTGGCAAAATTGATTTAAATATTTGTTCGAATTATGTAATTATTTAAACAATAATACAGTATAGTATCAAATCTACAATACATAAATAATATACAATATAATAAAAATGTTTATTATTTTAAAAAATCTACGAGAGCCACCCGAATGATCGGCTGGATCCGCCCCTGGCTGCCTTTATCGAAGAGAGTATCGATCTCCTTGATTGTTGTACTGTTGTGTTGTTTCCTGCCCTGGGTGTGCGCTCAGTTCCTGGCGGTGTCGCCGAGCGAACTGCCCTGGCCCGAGGCGGGCGGCGCGGGGCGCGGCGCGGGCGTGGTGGTGGGCGCCAAGGGCTTCATGGAGGTGCTGGCGGACGTGCAAGAGACCGTGCCAGGGCGGCAGCTGCGCCAGGCGCCTCCCGGCGCCCGCGGCTGCCGCTTCCCCGACGAGCCCGCCCCGCCGCCGACGCCCGGCGACGCCGACGACGATGACGCCTTGGCCGTCAGCCCGCGGGCGTACTCGGCATCCTTCTGCCGCATCGACTGCCTGCTGCAACGAGTTCTCCGCAACTGTAGTTGTGTGCCGTATTTCCTTCCCCTCGTCGGTGAGTTGACCGCCTGCGCTGACTCAGTGGTAGCATGGCCGTTGCTTCGTTAGTGACGCTAACAGGGAAGTCTCGCGATACGAGACGCGACGGTGACAGACTTTCAACAAGTCGAATTCAACCAATGCCTCCAGGGAACGTCCAATGGTCGGTTGCTATAATCCGCAGTTTTACATGGTTCCTCCGATCAACACACGGCGAATGTCAGAGCAGGGGCATGCGCTCCATGCGCAATATTTTCTTTCTTATCTTTGTCCCCTCCTCGCTCCTTATACGCACTTCACTACCGAACATGACGGGACACCAGTCGGGGGCTTAGAGATTGGGACGATGCCTGCCCGAGGTAGAGACCTCGAGAGCCAGCAAAAATCTTGAGAACCAGTGCGAAAAAAAACAGCATGCTGGCGCCGATAGATCACACGACACAGTGGGAGATGAACACTTCCACCTCCCAGGATATAAACATCTACTGGACTAGTAGCAATAGTAGTTCTGCGCCCAGAAAAACTAAATAATCAATCAATCATCGATGAGTTGGATATTCAATGGCGTAACTTCGAATAACTGGTGGTGCCCAAAGCGAAATGAGGACCTTCTTCCATAAACCAATAAACTTACTCAGACATAAACCAACGATCATGGTTTTCTCCGGGGATAACTCTGCCACCACAGCGTTGTTCCTCATTGTGCAAGGATCGCAAGCCGTGTTTGGCAACCATTAGACACGCGGCAGCGGAGGTAGCTGAAGAACGAAGCGCTAGGTTAGAATTCTTAGCTGACAACGCAAAATCCCGCTAGTTCAAATGGAAATGGAGATGACACGGAGCGGTGCACTGTCGTGGAGATTGGTATTAGAGTGACCAAAAATAAGAATTTCAGACATTTTAATTTGAAATTTTGCATACTGACATTTTGACTGCCTCGTCAAAAGTTTTACATTCACATTCCTGTGTAACTGAGCCCATCAGAAAAACAAAGAAACAAATTAATAAAGCGGCCAAAACAAATTTCTGGACGATTACAACCCTAGCTAATCATTAGCTTCTGAACAGTGATACTATGCATTAGTAAGTAGCTCTACTGCGCAGTGTCCCCTTCGCGTATGTCTCACTCGCGCGCTACACATTCGGTATTCGTCGTGAAGCCAGTAGCTGTTCGCCAAATCCCGAGTAGTGCGGATGGGGCGTTCGCTTTTTCCCAAGCGACGAACCTACGGTGTTCGTTCTATCCACTGCTTGTCAGTCTTTTGGACACATCAAATGAAGCAAACATCAGCTACTCAGGATTGTGCAAGCAGTACATCTCCACTCCGCGACCTCCGAATGTGTGGAGCCGCCTTTAATGGTCGGGATTGATTAATTGTTAGTGATTCGGAGCGGGTCAACTGATGAGGTCATTACTCCCGTAAATGTAGTGCATGTTTCTCATCTGGGTGTGAATATGATCTTCCCCGCTGGATGGCGAGATCCGGTTCCAACCTAACGTCGATTGGCGTCATTTTCTCCAACCAGGTATCTCCCACAAGCGAGGCACCGCCCCAGCCGGGACAAGTAATAAGTCCCCGAGCTGTCTCCCGCCATGTGTGGCAGTGTAGTGCATGTTTGTGGGTGTGTAAGGGGTGCGGATAGGACAAGGGAGAGAAACGAAAATTCGCGCGCGCATTCGCCTGGTGTTGATCGGAGAAACCACGGAAAAATACCGGTCAGGGAAACCGGCCGCTAGAATTCTCCTCCAGACAGCAACCAGATTCTACCTAGCTGACAAGCTAGTGTCGAAAATCCTGCCGTCATCGGGACCTCCTGACCAGAGACACTGCAGTGACATCAGCGGATGCATTGAGCCATCTCTCCCGGTCGACATATTCGGTATTCGTCGAGAAGCCAGTGTCTGTGCCCCGAATCCCGAGTAGTGCGGATGGGTCGTTCGCTGTCTCCCGATCACGATCCTGTTCGTCCTGTGCCGGAGCTAAGTAGACAATTTCCGGCTTTGGGCAATGTTGAAGCGTAGCCCTCCCCCCATTGCAAAAAAAAATTAAGATATGAAAGTTGCATCAAAAAGTGATCATGAGTTATTTATTGAAATAACTCCTGAAACTCCTGAAAACAAACACACACACACACACACACACACACACACACACACACACACACACATATATATATATATATATATATATATATATATCGTTATGGGGCGTTATATATATATATATATAACGATTATTATTTAATAAAGTTACTTTTTGCCAACGGTTTGCAATGATTTTTTTTTGCCTTTTAATAATTCCTTTTTCACTTTTTTAGTATTTTTTCCATCAGTCCCATCATCGGGCCGCTTGACTTGCGGGGCCCTCTGCCCCTGCCTCGCGCCGGTGCTGCGTCCTACCCACCGCTTGTCAGTCTTTTGGACTCGTTAAAGGAAGAGAACACCAGCTACTCAGGATTGGGCAAGCGGTAACCCGCGAACGCCGAATGTGTGGAACCGCCTTTAACAATGTTGTCAAGCACCCAGCTATCTCACACAGAAATCTAGAGTGTGCCACTCAAGGCTCGTGTTTGGCGCCGTGACATCACGGCATTTCGCATCATTCTCGACCGTGCCGCTAGATGTCGCGTTATCAAGCAGTACTAGATACGGTCGCGATCACGTGACATCTAGCGGCACGGCCGAGAAAGATGCGAAATGCCTTGACATATTCCACCGTGAAGACGGGCCTTGAGGGGCAGCTACATTAGAAATCGCTGCTCTAAAAGCTGTGGATGCACGAAGCGGGTCGGGGCTGCCCGCAGGGTCCGCCCGCGAGTGCGGCGCGGGCGGGCTGGCGTGCGCGGCGCGCCTGCAGCTGGACGCGCGCGGCGCCAGGGCCTGCGGCTGCCTGCCGCCCTGCCACGACGCCGCCTACGACGCGCGCCTGCTCGTGCTGGACGCGGCAGTCGGGTGAGTGCGCGCCTCCCAATGCTCGCCGCCACCGCAGGCAGGTGCGCGACTTCGATTCCGATGTTTTCAAAAGATCCTTGTTGCAGTAGAAAAACAATGTTTTAAACGTCGATGTATGAATATTGTTGCGTAGGCTTAGTGATGGCAAATTTTACCCCAAAACCAATACATTGATATTTCGATACATCGCAGAAATGTTTTCTATGTCGGTGAAAACATCGACAAAAACATCGATGTTAAAAACATCTGCTTAAAATATTTCTGATTGCAAATTCTACACTAATGGAGATTAAATTATTTCCCCAAGGAAAATAATTATTTATTTTATTACGAAATATTTACATTGCGATGAGCCACAGGGCCCATTCGCGCGCCCTGACTCCCCTTCCGTCACGCGCATTAGGCCGCCAGGGCCCAGAGCGTCAGCAACCATTTGACACGCACAGCTGAGGAATCTCGCACACCCGCGCCTTTCCTCCCCCTCCCACAACTCACAATAGGACACTCTGACCCTCGGGAGGATCCCGGACGGGGAACGACCCTCCCTGTACCATCGCTCATCACGCTTTGTGAGAGCACCGGAGCAAGCCATTTTAGATCCTCTATGGCTCCCGTCCGATAATCCAGCATAGCTCTATGCAAATCTCAAACTGATAGAACAAGGAGTCGCTTTATCTTGTCACTGGAGCCTGCGCCGTGTGTGCACGCAACAAAAGCAACCAATTAGACGCTCAGAAAAATAGAACAGCTAGGGAAGGGGTTGTTAAACGCCTATCCGCTTCCGAATTCCGTGGAAAGTTTCAGAACTTTCAAAAGAAGCCAATAAGATGCGAAATTCTGATCACGTGATGAGCATAATCTAGTGGTAGGGTAGGGATGTACATGACCTCAAAGAAAAAACTCATTATGAAGAACAAATTTTATTTGAAGGAAAAATCTCTCTCTGCAATTTTGTAGTTGTAGGAAGGGGCCGTAGAAAATTCAAACTTTTCCAATTTTCGAAAATTTAGAGTTAATAGTGAAGATAGGACCTATGCCACCCTAATAAGTACATTTTACTCTGTTCTTACAAGAAATTTAAAGAAAAAATTTGGAGACGTTTTTGAGAAAATTTTGAAAATGTCCGAGGAGCTTCATGTAAAGTACCCCCAAATTTTATAGAATCCTTTTCAAAATCTCAAAGCTTCGACTGAAACCAGTTCGACCGGGAAATACCCATTTTGGAAGAAATCGTATGTATGATTTTGGCGCCAGCAATGTTCACAGACGGACGGACGGACAGACGGATGTTTTCCTTTCAATTGGTTTCAATCGGTATCAAGGACCCACAAAAGAGGGGTGCTGGCTACACCACGTGTTAGGGGAATTTTTTTAAATTTACGAACTGGATTTACCCACTTTTCCGTTATCACGGCCCGGCAAGGAATTTTTTTTCTGGCGAAAATTCGCCGTTTTTTTCGCGCAGCATTACATAACTTTCCCTATAGTACTTATATTACTTCGTATATACATACGTATAAGGGAAAGTCGAAATAGTTACTTGAAATTTTATTTATATCATGAATTTTTTTAAAACATCGATGCGTCTGGAAAAATAAATCGATGTAAAGAAAACATCGAACACAAAACATCGATGTTTTAAAAACATCGATTTTTTTGCCATCCCTACGTAGACTTTAGCGGTCGGGGTTTTCCTAGGCTATCCGGAATAATCCGCGTGTTTGTCGCGGTGGCTGACGTTTCGGCCAATATGGAAGATAGTAGTAGGCCTACGCCCTGAGGAAGGTCACAACATGGCCGAAATATCAGCCATCACAACAGAGACGCAGATCGTCCCGGGTAGCGTTGACAATGTCGAATTATGAAATATGATTTTTCAAAATTTCGATGTTTTTCCTCGATATTTTTACGTTTTTTCGTTTTGTTCGTGGATGAAAAATTTACATAATCACAATTTTGTAAAAGTTAAAATATGAAATAATAACGTATGTACAGTTGTCTGTTTACGAGGCCTGTCTAAAATTTATCCGACCTTTGGCCAGAAAAAATATTTCGAATACTTGACAGATTTGGGACCCTAATCCCCTTCAAAGTAGGCCCCTTGTGCTTCCACACACTTAGCCCATCGATCCTTTCACTGCTGGAAACACCTCTGGAAGTCTTCTTTTGGAATGGTAGTTCAGCTCCGTCGTCGCGTTCCGCATTATTTCTTCTCTACTCTCAAAACGGGATCCTTTCAGTGGCATCTTCAATTTTGGAAACAACCAGACAAGCTAAGGAAGTATGAATCAATTGGGATGAATGTGCAGGGGCGTTGTCATGATGCAAATGTGAATTTTTCACCGTCCACATGTCTGGTCTTTTGCGCCGAATTGCGTCACGGAGTCGCCGGAGAACATCTCCCGCACTGTCAATCGGCGATCTGCCATCACCAAATTTCGCACCCTTTCAACAACAGCTGCATTGCGAGCAGTTTGGGGCCTGGCGCCACTCTGCTCACTCTCGGCTGATGTGCGGCCATCTTTGAATCGGTTGAACCACTGCTTAATATGTGTTACACTCATTGCATCTTCTCTAAACACCTGCTGAATCTTACGAATTGTTTGGCTTTGAGAATCACCTAGCTTTTGACAGAATTTGGTGCAGTATCTTTACTCAATTCGTTCAGTCATCTTGCGAGAAAACTAAATCCGACGAACACTACGCACAGCACCTTACTTAGTGACCACCAGCCAGCGACTGGCACAAGCGAACGCGGTGAAAAAATCAAGCATGCTCATTAAGAATCCTCCTTCCACCGTGCACAGTGGCGCCGCCTTAGAATCACTACTTTGCGCGGAAAAAATTAAGGTCGGATACTTTTTAGACAGGCCTCGTATATCTTCGAATCATACGAACGCGTCTTTTACTACCTTCGAGCAAACCATCACTCGTCCGAGATGATCCTGATGCACTGGTATATCATCCGTCTTTCCTCGTATTTTACACATCGAGAGGCGTGTTTTAACTTTATTTTGAGTTAAATTTTAAATATAATTGAATATACACCATAAAATCAAATTAAATTTTGTTGCGCATGAGTTTAATGTTAGAGGGTAGTAAACCAGCTTCAAAACATCGATGGTGTCTGGTCGATATATTATTAATATCGATGATTGAATTTTGAACATCGAAGTTTGGAAACCTTGATGTTTTGTTGTCGATGTCGCATCACTAGCAGAAAACAAGCAGCCCATGTGCTTAGGCCTCCGGTACACAGGGGCACAATTTGAACAAATGTGCACTAGGGTTGGGCACAAAGAGGTGGCAACACAGTTTTTATTTTCCTACCAAAAGAGACTACCCTTCCAGTGCGTTCACCCTCATCTCCAACACTTTCACTCATGGCGCCTGAGGGTCATGAACCGTGAGCGATCATTTCTTCCTCATCCTTATCTAATTCTCTCCCTTTACACGCACATACACACATATACTGTTCGGGCCCACAGCAAAGCAGGAATAAATACGTTATTTTCACAAGCAAGGCAGAACAGCGAAGATGCATAATCGGCAGGGGCGCGGCCGTTGAGCCGGTGAAACCACACTATCGCTCGCATCCGCTCTTCCGCGAATTCTCTAACGGGCGGTGGCTGCTAGCGCACGTGCGCGCCTCGCTATCTCCGCCCCGCTCCGCCCGTTGCAGGAGCAAAGGACAAAAACCGTCCAGAATCTTCCATGTCCAAATCAAACGGCAATCTATAATTGGCCATCGCCATCCCCACCTCTGCCGCGCGAGTGAGCCCATTCCTAACGTCTTCTTGCCGTAACCGAAATTCGGCAGTCCAGTGCAAGGCACCATGATAGAAGGACGCGTATCTTGAGGGCTCCGCGCGGAAACGTGCAAAATAATGTATAATCGTGCAACTGGAGCTGCATACGGCTCGCACACATTTATTAATTCAATCGTGGCAGTAAGCATCTAAATTGTGTCTGTCACTCTTGCGTAAGTTTACGCCCGTAATTGTTAATTCAACTGTGTAACTCGCGGCTGCTTCTGGTCGGCACTAAGGTAATTACTGCAGTGTACAAGGTCCCTGCAATAACCGTACTTGGACAAGTGTGAATTGACGCGCCAAGTGAAATTTTTATGTTTATGTGCTGTGTTCCTGTAAGTGACATTCAACAAACCTGCTTATTAAATCTTGTTTGTGCTGTGTGTGTACTTTACTTGTGTGTGTATCCTGCAACTTCTGCGCCAATCCCACGAGCTGTCAAAGGGTTTCGGGACTACTGTACCTCATCACCATTAATTATACAGTCCATTTTTGATATAACGCATCATGCGTATAGTAGCCCCGAACACATACACCAATAGTTACAAGCGGAAAACCAGTTTAGAACTTAGAGCTTACTCCGACTGAAGCGGTGCCCCGCTGGCGAAGGTACCTGCAGGGGTGAAGAGCCGCAGCCGATGTGTGAGTTGGGGAAGAAGTTCCAGCGGGGAGGCACACCGCCACCTCCCGGGGAATAACACGCACTTACAGCACAACAACTATTGCAGTTGTTGCGCCCGGAAATACACTCTCTTCCTGAAACATGGATTGCTTGTTTGCGGACATGTTAACTGCTACTGTCATTAGTCGAGTTAGCGTTTTATCACAGGAGGTAGCGGTCTTTCTGCCCCCGTTGGGTGATGAGATTTGACACCGATCTCTAAGTCGGTTTGCGGGATATTTTCTCCTACAGATGTCACCTCCAACGGAGCATCGTCCCAACCAGAACAAGATCTAAGCTCCCGACTTGCGTGGTAGTGTAGTGCATGCAAGTGCGATTTTTTGTAAGAGGAGAAGATAGGGCAAGGGAGAGAAAGGAAAGCTTGCGCACAGTTCGTGGCCCGTTTGTAGGGTTCTTCTCAGGCATTCGCATTATACTGATTGGAAAAACCGTTGAAAGCTATGGATCAGAGCAGCCGTCCGCTGAAATTCTCCTCCAAAAAGCGGCTGAATTCTACGTATAGTGCGATTTTTATAACTTTGCCCCTCAAGTCCTTATGGTCACGATGGAATTATCACACGGCATTTCGCGTCTTTCTCACCCGTGTCAGTAGATGCCACATGATCTCAAACACTGCTTGATATGGTCGCGGTCATGCGATATCTAGAGGCAAGTTTGAGAAAGACGTGAAATACCGTGACATATTCCCTCGTGAAGACGGGCTTTGAGGGTCAAAGTTACAAAATTCGCACCATAGCTATAATTTCGAAAA
>JAHLJT010009355.1:68653655-68664065 GCA_031308135.1 Acheta domesticus
TCCTGACAGCAAATCAACTCAAACCCCGGATCTCCGGGTTAGAAGCACTTCTGAGACCGCCGCAATTCTGGCTCTGAGCAAAGCTCAGTGATGTACATTCTCAGCGTGTCCATCTTTGCCGAAGCCTCACAGGAATCGCCCTAAGATCCGAAAGCTAGCTTCTGTTGTGCCACAGTGCTGCCCGCAAAGTGGTTCCTTCCTTTTGTGATTCCTTCGGTTTGGTGATAAGGTCATTTTCGCACGGACCCGTTTTAGGAGAATATGATGAATGTTCCCGTAACTCCCATGGTAAATTACGTAAGATCTCCGTCGGAGGCAAAGTCATCCGACAGCGCATTACCTTGAAGAATGGTGGCATCCGTGCCAGAAGGTTCAGTGTCTTTTTTCTGAGTGCGGATCGCAAATGCCGTTGCTGGGCTGCAGTAGACTGCTGAGCTATACCGCTCTTAAGAATTATCGCGCGGACATCGAAAGCCACAATGAACATTACTTTCACACTTCCTCCTCCAGGGTGCGTGTTCTTCGGGTGAGGAGGATATGGGTGATTCTGTTTATTGGATTGTCCCTTCGGCCATGCAGTGGTGTAGCCTGATTTTTGGCTTAGGGTATGTAATCTGAGAAATGAGAAAATAATTTAAAACTCCTTAATATTCCTCATTCGCCAATACCATTTCTGACACTGGTCAATTAGAGCACACAAATAATTTGTATATTTAAAATAAAAGCTGATCCAGAAAAAGTAATGATGATTCACGTACTTCATGTACTGCATGAAAGTTAGAAAAAGTTGATGAAGTTCACGTCCTTGCAAAATACAAATGTATGCCCTCATATATTAATAATGAGAGCACTTTCTAACTCAATTATTTTCAGTTGTCCAATTTATATCATTTTAGACCCATTAGAATTGGCATAATTTATAAAATGGAAAGCAACGATCTATAATAAAAAACCCTAGGAATGAGAAAAGCAATTAATTTACAGAGACGTAACGAAAAACAGTTGACAGTTATTCTTTGCCGCTTACATCAGGGGTTTCATCCAGTGTCGAGGAGGCAAAAGAGGGTTTAGAAATTTCATGGGACATTACCACGCTCACATCTGAAATCCAATCGATCTCAACTTCCGGCGAGGTTGCACGAAACTCAGTGGAATTTTCTATAACATCCTTCAGAGTATCATATTTCATAATTTCGCTAATATATTCTATGAAATGTTGTCTATTTGATGATCCTCTATTCTTATCATGGCCACGAAATGCAAGCCCTTGCCTCCCGAAAAAGCATACAACTCGAATGAACTGTGACAGAATTTCCGCATTTTTCCTTGCATCGCTGTTGTTCTCAACAAAACATGTGCTAGCTATTTAAATAAAATTCTATCCTCTCAGAGTTTTCAATAATTGTTAATGTTTCTCACGTGCTACATAAGTGTACGAGTATCCATTATGTGTCTTGATCCTAGTAAATATTATTTAAAACTGTGTAAACATTGAAATTCCATACTTTTTTCTCGTATAAGAAAAGAATAAGATTTCCAAAAAATTTTTTTAAGACTTTTACATCCGTATATCCATGATTTATGCTTACAAATTTTTATTAATAAAATGTCTCATACATTTTTTAATATTTCTAATGGTTTTGAGAGTTGGCTTTGGACGGAATGATTTAATTATATTTTCCGTTCCAGAGAATGTTAGTCTGTATACTTCTAGTTTGTAATTTGTCCACACACAACAATACGATTCCATAATTATTTAGGCACTTACTTGGATCGCGTTGTGCTCGCCATTCCATGGCACAGATGTGGATTGCACGGTCACGTACCCTTGTGCATTCAATCAGCACAATCCCTAACCTAGATTGGCTACAAATTTATAGTAGCTTAATGTATTAAAATAAGGTAATAAAACTTAAATAAAATTACAATGCTCATTAATTTATCTTGTCCTCATACAAAAAAACGAAGAGGACACCGAAGTTTCGTATACCAACAGCAATTTCATAGGTACGCTGAATGTTATGGATCTCTGTACATCTGATTCACAGGGCAGGCGAGGCGGCATTTCAGAGTGAGTTGTTCATCCTTGTGAAGAATCGAATCCTCAACGGCGCGATTTTTAAAATATAATGAAATATTTTGTAATACAAAAACAAAATAACAAATGGACAATTTACAATCATTTAAAAATAAAAATAGCTGCTATTGTCAGGGTATGTAACACATCACCCACATGGACGCTACGCCCCTGCTGTCATGTCTCATACTACGACCCAGTCCACATAGTGACGATTCTTTCAAGGAAGTCTGCACCGTCTCACTCATTAAAGAGGTAAAGGAATCCCCTGCGCATTGCACACAGGCCGATGTGGCCGCAAGGGGAGGTGAAGGTAGGGCTCCACCTTTTCGTCGCCGTCGGAACAAGGAGGAGGTTGTGTGGCGAGCACAACGCTCTGGCCGCCTTTACTCCCAGGAAGGATCCTGGTATTCACTTGGAAGGGAGTACAGTCGACCCCAGAGCCGCCCTGAAGGGAAGCACTAGGTAAAAAATTCCAGCCTACGCCGGGATTCGAACATGGGTCCAAGAGGTCAGGAAGCCAGTGCCCTACCACTGAGCCACCGCAGCTCCCTGTCTCTCACAATGTGTTTCAATAATTTCTGTGCAACTGCGTAAATATACCTTAGCACTTCAGAGAGTTAACGTTGCACCTCAGAGAGTTAACAAGGAATCTCACGCGCTGTAATTTTGCGGAACTCAAAACCCGTTGTGCAGAATTTGAAGTTCTGTTTTGTGGTGCATTGTTTGTCTTCCCTAAACATAGTTAGAGCATTTTAACTTTCTTCGCCTCCTACTTTGGACTGACAAACACACATTATCGCCACGCGCCGTCCCTTATCAACTATGGAACTCCAACTTTGTTGCGACTCACCCAATTGACCAGACAGCAGTATTGTATCCAATCCTTACACATTCGTTCATAATCGTTTAAGACATTTATATTGTTTTTTAAATTACAAAATGAATAGTATTTTTTCATTCTCAGTTTCAACAAGTATGTTCAATATTTCAATATTTTTAGGAGGCCTTAGGGACTTTCACACATCGCCACTGCAGCGCGCATCCGATCACCGCGACAGGTAGCAAAGTATTGGTTTCATTGGAGGTCTTCCCACGTCAGACGGGTTCGCGCTTCTGTGGCCCTACGCGCCTCTGGCTGTGGCGTTCGGCGGCGTATCCTCGCCACCAGCAACGCAGGAGGGCGTATGCGCCACCGCTAGCAAAGCATTGGTTTAAATGGAGGTCTTTACATTTGGACACATGTCGCGGTGTTTTACCTGCTGCGGTCCCTTTGTTCGTCGTCGCCGAAGGGTCGGCGAAACCTACCCCCTCAGAACCCTCCCCCTTCCACTGTGAGCAGCGGTGCGGCGGTGGCGTGTGGGAAGGGCCCTGCCGCTCATCGGAAGTGCACGGCAGTGGCGACTTCGGAAGGGGCCCTTTCAGTTTACTCGTACTTTAAGGTCTCTTGAGAAAGTGGTCCGCCCTGGGTCACCCTCTTGACACTTGGACTTTGTTAGAACGTGTCTAAGGTGACGGTGTGAGACTAGCTGGGGGCCCAGGACGGCGAATTTGATGGATTTTCCTTTCCGAGAGAACCGGGATCGAGAGTTGGGGGTCTGCATTTTGGGGCCAGTTTTTCAAGATACCGCTTGATGAGACGAGTGTAAATATTTCTTTTAATATATCACCAGAATCATTTCATAGATTAACATTGCGTATGACGGTCACAACTTCTTAGCAATATTTCGATTTTGCATCATTAAACTACAAAAACAATGGAAATTACTGTAGAGTGAGTATTGTCTTGCGTTGAGAAGGGTAGTTGGATAAGAATAGGTGTTTTTCATACAAGCTCTGGAATTTCTTCAGAATGTGGTTCGTAGCATCGGAATAGGCCAAAGAAAAGTTAGTGGATGAAGAGTTCACATTCGTTAAGGTTAAAATAAGGTTAACTCGGTTCAAAGGAGTGATGCTTGAGTGCACTGGCATTTTTTGGTTTAAAATTAATTAGAAAGGTAAAAAATAAAGCGTGCATTACTTCTTTTTTGATAGCAAAATTACATTAATGCATGTTTCGATATTCTTAGAACCTTCATTAAATGGCCACCTGTATTATAATAGTGTTTTCCCCTTACCTTTTTTCAGATACTTTTGAAACGGCCTAAGAAAGATTTCACTGTAATATTTGTTTTCACTGTAGTTGTGAATGCGAAACTTACGGCAGGAAAACGATTCGCCTTGGCGCGAATTCGAGCGGTTCTGCGAGTGGATCCCTTTCCTGCGCAGGGAACAGAGCGCGCAGCTCTCCTTCCGGCTGGGCTCTCCCGCCGCGCTCGCAGCTGCGCCGGAGGCTGCTGCGCGGGCCTGTGCAGCTGCTCGGTGAGTCTCTCGCGCAGAAGTATGGCGCCAAGTCGCTTTCAAAATTCAAACGCCTTCACTTGCGACGCAAAATGAGGGGAAAATATGTTTACGAAAAAGTGCTTTTTGATCACCTACATAATAGTTATTTATGCACCAAGGGCGTTGTAAGGTCATTAGAACCGGTTAACGCCCGTAGAACATGCTTAATTTTATTTTTTACCTAATTTTATTGATTCATATTTACTTATTTACTATTTAACTAGATGTTAACTTGACTCGCTTTGTCTTTCCCTCCCATAATCCCCTTTCATAATTCCCCCCGTAATCCGTGATCCGAAACATTTAGGATCATTTAACTGTTTTCATATTTCCCTCGTATCCACGGACCTCTAGATCCAGGTAAGTTATGCTCCATATATCTAACTCCCGATCGAAGACAATAAAAATCTATTACATATCAGTAAAAAAGTAAATAGTTTCATACCTTTTTTTTCATTAGAACCAAAATTGCTCCATCTAGACCTGCCGTGATCTTCGTCCCTTATTGTGAAAAAATATTACGTTTTACAAAAAGTCCCAAGGAACCTAAGGATTTGAATAAAACAATGTTCGTGGTGAGGATGATAGTATTCATCGTATTTTTGCTCACGGAAACAAACCTTTTAAAAGTACCACAAAAGCACATTGTTATCAAAAATCATTTCCTAAAATTTTACTCAAAAATTAATAAATTTCAAAAAGGAAGAAATCTGTTGAATTGCGGTACTTTCCGTAGCGACAAAGAATATGTAAAACCTGCTGCCTACAAATGTATCACCACTATCATAAAAGTAGATTTGGAAGAACAAACAGCCTCATGTCCAGTTTACATTATCCCCTAGGAACTTATCAGTTGAAGCCGCGACCATCTGCCAGTCCCACCACGAACGATCCGCTTAGCGCGAAAGATCATCCCCCTCCGAGAGGACATTAGCTGCCTAAAACGTCTGAAAGAAGGCACTTTACAGAAAGCTAACACCTCACCTCATTTCAGACTAACTTGTCAAGCGATACCACTTCGAAGATAGAACCATAACAGAAGTAGTCAAGACTGAAACGATTAACGACCACAGCGAAGAAACTCGAACGCAATACTCCCAAGCCGAATCACGAAAAATGCCAGCCAAAATGCCACCTCACTTGTCAAGTGATACAATCTCCAAGTTAGGACCATAAATGAAGTAATCGAGACTAAAACGATTAACGGCCACAGCGAAGAAACTCGAACGCAATACTTCCCAAGCTGATTCACCAAAAATGCCATTTCCGATGAAATCAGAACCAATTCTAACTGTTCTCCAATGGAAAGCGTAAGCAACAGAAATACTCGTACTTCTAGACAGAGAGGAAACGATGGAGTACTTGTGCATGCTACGGGACAACTCTGTGAATAATAAAAAGGCGCCATATATTGAAATGCTCAAAGAGACGTTGAGTGGATCGACAACAGACAGGGGTACTCAGCCACAGTAAAAGGAGTGTCAACTACATTTCTGGAATCCCTTTTTATTTAACTTTTTACATACACAAAGAATAGTTTACAAGTAAAGAAACAGTTTACAAGGAAACAAACAGTTTACAAGTAAATCATACTACAAGGAGAATGAAATTATAATTGCTGTTTGTTTAGTTAACTGAATATGCTCATTGATTCAGTGAATGAAGAATTATTAATTCCATAGAATGCTTGAAATTAAAATTCCACTGGAAATTAATACACCATACGTACCAATCATATTACAAAAGGCAAATAATTTAATTAAGAAACTATAACACAGTCAAGGTGTTTCCAGTCGGCCATGAAAACTGAACAAAAATGTACATCACAGATTGCGTACCAACAACAAATAAACAACCAATGGATAAAACTAAAACGGCGAAGTAAACGTTAAGCTAGCTGACTAATTTAACAACATAAAATATTTAAAGGGAATAAATTAAATGGTTTACATGTGAAACATTTGGTCTTAGGATTACAAATGTAAAAAATGTAAATGTCAGTTTATTTATTTATTTATTTATTTATTTATTTGTTTGTCAAAAACAGTAAAAACTGTATATGACGTGTGGGGAAAGAAATTTATCTGCGCACATTTTCTTGAGGGCCAGAATTAAAAAAAAAAAAAAAAAAAGCAAAAATGAATTTAGAAAATAATTATTTTAGAAAATAAAGATATTTGAAAAATGTTTGTTCCCGAGTTATAGAAAATCAATTTTTAACTGTAAATGAACTACAAGCAAAAGGAGTGCTCAACAAAACGTGCGTACAGTGAAGCTACATTTACGTCCAGAAGCAAAACAAGGGGCCATCTCAGCATTTGCTCAATGTATCAGGGAAACTGGACAAAAACCTGATCGAGATGGGGGTCATTGACCCGGAAGCTGAAGTACATTACTTGTTACAGGCGTATTAAATATTTTTTTAAATGTATACAATGCAAACATAAACTAATTCATTATATATCTTTGTTTTGTTACATTAAACATTATTTTTCTTTTTCACGATCAGTATAGTCTCTAATTGTATAGAAACAGTTTTGCAGCAGTTGTGTTTACCCGTTCTAAAAACTACGTTACAACAAAACTGTGTCAGAAGTGACTATTCTTTTTTTCCTTCCCAATATTAATACATATTGTAATATCTCTCATACCTGACTTTACCTGTAATATTTTCATGACTGTCAGCTTCTTCTAATATTTTATCCGCAATAATATGCCGCATCCATATGCAAATATTTCTTGCAAACAAACATAATGCAAGGCCCACTAAAATATCAGAAGCAACACGTCATAAAATCGATGCCGCGAATGGTAAATATGTGCTTGAATTTCTCAAAATTTACATTATTCTTAAATGGAAACGAAAAAATATTGGTAGTAACATATGGATAAAGGGGTATTATTGTACTCCTGGTATATAAGAAAACTCGCTCCTACCGTCATTTGTTTTCTTGAACATACCACTCATGCAATTATACCCGTCTTTATCCACTCGTTTCATTTTTACTACAATAATATAACTAAACTAGCGTACCCGTGCGAGAACTCTATTATGTTAAACCCCATTCTTTCCCTATCCCTTTGTCTATCCTTTCTATTAACGATCGTTGTTAATGAAATTTGTTTATTTGTTTGAAAATGTATAAATGCAACTTCTAATGAACTTACAGAATATCAAACAAACTTAATAATACAATTTATGTTGGAAACAAATTTTCAATAATGGTTTATTCAACATTATAAAGGGATGTTCTTGGAAAAATGCATACTTCTTTAAAAACATTTGAAGAAATTATTAAACCTTTTTCGAGAGTTTCCATTCGCTTCCTTTGATTGTCACAAAAATATTAGAAAAGGTTTTTACTCTTGAGAAAGTCAAGAAAAATAGTACAAAAATACCGGATCGGGCAAGTACAACCCTACTTTTTGGAATATTATTTAACTTCCCTTGATTTGTTTTGTAGAACAGAGGAGGTTTTGGAGAGGCAGGGTGCTAGCTTGCTGGGGTGCGAAAATTGGAAAATTATTTCTATACTAATAAATATTGGATTATTTTCTGCGTTCTAATGTACATCAACAAAAGCAATTCCAAGCCAAAAATAATCAAAGTAATATTTTCACCATTGAGTACTAAATACCATTAGAAACAATTTAGTAGGCTTATAATTCACTTCGGTACTTGGAAATGTTGCTCAAACGATGTCTGCGTACTGAATATCTTAAAACCGACACCTTGAGTTTAATATAAGACGATGTATTATTTACAATATGAGTTTGCAGCTGGGCGTTGATGTACATGCTTGCAGATTCCGCCAACATTTAAATCGTGCGTTTGGACTGCGATCGTCGGCAGTGTCAAGTGACTTACACTTGGGTTTTTATTTCTTGGCCTGTGGGGGCTTGTCTTTACTATGGAATATCACACGGCAATTCGTGTCTTTCTCCGTCGCGCCGTTAGAATTCGCAAGATCGCCAGTACTGCTCGATACAGTGACGATGAGCCGACTCTTAGCGGCACGACCGAGAACGACGAGAAATACCGTGAGATATTTCATCGTGAAGACAAGTCCCACACGCCAAGAAATAAAAATCAAAGTATACGCTATTCTCTCTATAATTTTAAATTTAGTTACTTTTTTAAATTAATTCACGTAGTATTGTATGCTAGCACTTTTTGATTTTGATTTTTCATTTATATAAAGATAATTTACTTCAGCTAATTAAAAACGTTTGTTCTTTGTGTTCTGCCATAGCACAAGTTTTCCCCTACTACCTCCGCGTACCCGTGTGAGAACTCTCGCATGCCCCACACGTCATTCCTTCTATTTCCATTCTAAGAGGGAAATTTGTTAACGAAACGTGCTTATTTCTTTAAAAATGTATAAAGGTCACTTGCAATGTACTAACACAATATAAAATAAAAATAAAAAGCAATGGAATTGATGGTAAAAAGAAATTTTCAATAAATATTTATTCAGTATTATGGAGAGTTTTCTTGAAACAATACACACTTCCTTAAAGATATTTGTAGTAATTATTCAATATTTTTTGACAATTAGCTTTTAGACTTTCGTGATAGTCACAAAATAATATTAGCTTTTGACTTTTGAGAAAGGCACGTGTCTGAACCCGCTGACTTGAAAATTTCAATAAATCACTGCTTATAACGAAAATATCGGTAAAGGTAAAACACAAACACAGTCTTCACTCTTCACTGTGCACCCACATCGCTCCACAATTAGGTACATAGCATTTACAGACCACGGCAAAACATTAATTGAATGGTTTCACTTCACGCATAAAACACATAGGTATCAAGCAATTATAATAATACTGCTAGTTTAATAATACTGTTTAAGTTATATATAATAAGTATATATATAATATATATATATATATATATTATATATAATATTAATATATATATTATATATTATATATAATATATATAATAAGTTTAATAATACTGCTAGTTAATCAAGCAATTATAATAATACTGCTAGCTGGAGAGCAAATCTTGAATTAATGATTACGCAAATAAACCTCGTCAGACTACACAAACCACGGTGTATACAGAAAGCGTAAATATAAGATTGAGGAATCTAAGCCTTCTAAGCATGTCGTCACAAAAATTGTTAGCAGATGGAAGGGCTGAAATATTGAGGTTGTCTTGATAGTGTTGAACCGCGGAACCGAATATTTAATTGAAAGTCGAGGAATGTAGATTATGATGTGAAAAACGTTTCTTTGAGGCCTTTGGCCTCAAAAGTTTAGTTTGTAGGGCCATATAACGCTTTGTTTCGGAGTTATTTGACGAAAACGTTGGCAAGTGTTGCGGGTTGCATTTGACTTGAATATTTATATGCGTTTTTTAAAACAAATCCTCATATTTTTAAAGTCAAAGTGCAATTCGTCACGTCTCCGGAAATTCTCTTTCTTTAGAGACCTCATTTATAAATATTGGTTGCGTGTGAGAGCCGCAAAGGAAAGGTATACTACTGAAATAATACAGGAGACGATTAATGTTGAACCACATCGTTGTGGTCATCGCGATAAGTCGTATGTCAAATCTACCGTAGTTTACAGGAAGAACGAAAAACGTTCCTACCTCTCCATGTTTTGACAGTCGCTTTCACAAATGTAGAAGCTTGCTGTTCTGTTTTCCAATCCTCCCTCGTCTTACGAACTATTGCAACTGATGTAGTTCTTTTGACTTATCACAATGGTGTAATAAATAAAAAAAATGATTTTTTTACCTACGACCTCTTGCGGTTACAACGACGAAGGCCACGGGCGTGTATTAGAGGGACGCGGGGAACCTGGTAGCCTCAATACTTTTAAGTCCCTACTATAGTTTAATTCCAATTTAACTTTAATTTACTAAATGCGTTTTGAGTAAAATACTGCAATGGGTGGCATTCCTGTTGCTCACAGGGCGCACCCGCGTGATC
>JAHLJT010009355.1:68664165-68799978 GCA_031308135.1 Acheta domesticus
GGTCGTTGGGGTGCCGCGGTTGAAACGGCGCTCCGCCTACGTTCCTGTGAACGGGGCAAATTTGGACCTCGGTTGCTGCCAGAGACGCCCGCAGGAAGCCAACGCTGGACTCCGCGCCTCCACTGGTGTGCCCGTGCATGGTCGGGCCAGACTGTGCGACATCAATAGGACGTCATCGCCTCAGCGTCAGCGCAACACGCAAGGGAGTGGTGAGACGGCCGGATGGCGCAATTATTAATAGACTGTCGTCGCTGGGTAATCATTATGGCGATATTGATGCCATAATTATATAATAATTCAATGTAATGAATAACTTGGCCTAAATAATAATTAAATGTTATGTAAATCCAGCAACTCTTTTACTGGTCGACAGACCAAAAGTTCCGTCATGCATGCGTCCTGTTGGCCCGTCAGAATTTCAGGTGTGAAAAGCAACGACCCATCTCCGAGAGCAGCCGGGCAGCCGCAAATCGGAGGTAAGAGGTGGTAGTCGGCGGCAAGCACATGGCAATATTTGTATGTAATGTTGTCTTAATTATTTTGTATCTTCTGTTATTGTATTATCTTGTTATTGTTACTATATTATATACATTTTTGTGTTATTTATAATGTATCTTGTACTAACTATCTTATGCTATTAGAAGTTATTTGTAATGAAATTGTTTATGATAGAGCTGTGAATATACCCAGCAATTTGTAATAGGTTAATCCTGTATACAAATTACTAATAAAATGGAATTGAATCGAATACAATTTTTAATGGTACTTGCCTCAAATTATATTAACGAAATTCAACAGATGTTCCCCCACAGATTTCCTGAATAG
Organism: Acheta domesticus; assembly: GCA_031308135.1. NCBI lineage: Eukaryota > Metazoa > Arthropoda > Insecta > Orthoptera > Gryllidae > Acheta > Acheta domesticus. The sequence continues at coordinate 68,664,991 of JAHLJT010009355.1, forward strand.
AATATTCGATTTCCTCTCTCTTATATTGTAATGCCAGCCGTTGTGAGTATGTAATCTAAGGTCCCTGTGACGTCTATCAGCACCGTTGTCGGTTCGGCCGACGTCGGGATAACAGACAGAGAATTCCTGGTAAAGAAGAAGTTTGTAAACTTAGTTCACTAGGAAGAAGCCTTGATTTCATTAGTAATGTATCCAACACCTTGAGTTGTTCATCCGAACTGGTTTTGATCATATTTTTTACGTAATTTTTCTTCGATTTTAAGGCATTTTTAAAACATTTCAAGAGCATTTGATTGACAGTTTTTGGCGATGTTTTACGTCATCAAAACCCGCCCTCTAGTTATTAGTTTTGTCTTGTATACACACGCCTTTCCACTTCCGCCTGGGGATCCTTATTTTCCGAGCCTACCTCGTTCCCAAATCCCGCAATGTAATGAGTAGAGACCGGAAAAATATGTAGTATTAAACATCAAAATATGTACATAAATATGTAATGAAAACTATAAGAATATGTAATAAATATGTAAGATCGGATATAATATGTTATAAAAAATTCTCTCTCTAAACAACCTTTTACATGGCACAAACTTATTTTTTGTAAATGTCCTAAATAAATTTTAAAATTAATATAAACGTTTTAAAAACATTTCGGAGAGCACAAATTGATGCACACTCTGTGTCATACAACTTTCTCTTCGGGCCGTATTACCTTCAGTAATAAAAGCTTTGAATATTTTATTACTGACAAGAATGTTGTATGAAGATGAACATCTATTGTAACCCAGGACCCTAGTTTGGCTGCCACACTAGTCACAACAGTAGCCATCGTACAAACTACTCTTCGAAAAGCAAACATACAATGCAGCGTGAAGCATTCTCATCGAAGTGTTACATGCCGGCGGTCGCAAATTTTTCTCGGAAATTAAGGTTACAGATCACAAAACAGAGTATCAGTAATACTTTTGACATCTAGATTTCTCGAGCACTGTAGGAAAAATGCTAATATTTTTTAAAATACTCCATTTATTAAAAAATATGTAATAAAATTGATAGAATAAGAAAATATATTGTGAAAAGAGCAAAATATGTAAAATATGTAATATAGTACTAAATATGTAAAAATAATTAATATGTAACGAAAAAATTGAATATTGTGTTAGGAGGGCGATGACTCGCCAAGAACGGTAAGTACAAAGACTAAAAATATGTAATTACATAAAAATCCGGTGTCTAGTAATGAGGCGCGCGCTGGCGCATCCGTACCAGAGCATCTGACTGGAAGCCCGCGACGGAGGCGTGGGCGTTGGCGGCGTCGGCGGCGCGCAGCCGCAGGGGCGGGGCGAGGCGCGGGGGCGGGGCGCCGGGCGACGAGCGGCGGTCGTGCCGCCACCCGCGCAGCGCCGACCCGAACACGTAGCACGGCCCGCGCGCCGTCAGCACGCGCAGCGGCGACGCCTCGGCGAAGGCGGCGGCGGCCGCGGCGCCCGCGCCCTCCAGCTCGCTTACCAGGGCGGGCGCGTCCAGCACCTGCGCCCACTCGCACTGCTTACACTGCGATTTTTCGAACTTTGACTCTCAAGGCTCGTCTTCACAATGGAATATGTCACGGTATTTCCCATCTTTCTCAGTCGTGCCGCCAGATATTGCATGATCGTGACCGTATCAAGAAGTGCTTGGCGATCATGCGACTTCTAGCGGTACAGCCGAGGAAGACGCGAAATGACGAGTGATACTCCATCGTGGCAGAGTTAGAAAAATACTCTTGAGAGGCAGAGTTTAAAAAAATCGCATTATATACTCGAACTTCGGTTTTTATAAAGTGGCGCGTCAGGGCCTGTCTTCACGATGGAATATTTCACGGCATTTTGCGTCTTTCTCGGTTGTGCCGCTAGAATTCGCACGATCACGACTGTATAGTGAGTGCGATGTGACTAACGGCCTCTAGAGGCACGACCGAGATAGACGCGAAATGCCGTGAGGTATTCCACCGTGAAGGTAAGCCCTGATGCGCCAAGTTATAAAAACCGAAGTATAGCTGCTATATTCCTGTGATTATGAACATAATCACATCACGTACATAACATCACGTACCTCCATAACATCACGTACTCCGCTATTTGCGCGCTATATAAAAAAATACAAAATAATTTGAGCAGGGAAAGAATAATTTGGCAACAATTAAAAACAAACTTTTTTCGTGTATATTAATCATAAAATTTATTCTGAAAACAATCTTACATGATCATAGAGGAACCATACAGATACAGAAGAATAATCTGGTATTGTAGACACTATCAAATTAATATTTAAATACCTGTTGACATACAAATCTAGTACGAGTATCTGTGTTAAAAAAAATTATAATTGTATCTCCACCATCTTTTCATGTTATAACACAAAACAATTTTATAAGTGGTAAAATTGGCAGAAATGGTTTTTTATCAACGTAATAAAATTATTTACATCTTGGATCAGATATAGTTTGTTTTAGTATCAATTTATATCATGACTATGAAACTACTAATACACCATTTAATCATACTAGAAATAGATTGTCACAAAGAGCAAATACTTGGTAACTCGTGGATCCGAGTTCATTTATTTATTTATCTGTCAAAAAACAGTAAAAACTGTATATGACGTGTGGGGAAAGAGATTTATCTGCCCACATTTTCTTGAGGAAAAAAAACGAAAAAATTAATTTAGAAAATAATTATTTTAGAAAAATAAAATATTTGAAAAATGTTTGTTCCCGAGTTATAGAAAATCAATTTCAACGGTAAATGACCTACAAGCAAAAGGAGTGCTCAACAAAACATGCGCACAGTGAAGCTACATTTACGTCCAGAAGCAAAACAAGGGGCCATCTCAGCATTTCAGCAGTTCAGGACTTCCTTTACGCAGACATCTCTATCAACTGAGCTAAGGAATCAAACACTGCATTCATTACACTTTTCTTGCAAGGAAAATACAATATACCTGTATATTTGCGTGAATTACCTGTATTTTTGTGATAATTCATGTTCAATATTTAAAAATACCTACCATTTAAAAGAACCTTAAAACAATTACATTAGAAATTCGTATAAATTTTACAACAGCAACAGTAATATATATATATATATATATATATATATATATATATATATATATATTAATATGCAGAATATTACAAGAAAAACAAACACCGCGCTTTAATCTGGACGGTATCGGTTACTAGGTAACGAATTTTGTTTACGTGCAGGAGGGGGGCTCTGAACTAGAGCTGGTGTTGTTGACTGGGCATCGTGGTGGTAGCTGCGCGAAGGTAGTCTGAGTAATTTAAGTAGGACATCGCCGTGAATAGGGAGAATAGAATTTGGAACAGTAGTGCAAGGAGTAAAAGTAAAACATCAAGAGAGAAGCTGAGGACTTCGGCGACGACCGGCGCGAAGAGCGATTTTCGGCGCGGAAGCCAAGGGTAATACGAACTGCGGGGGCCTCGTTTCACAACGCCAGACAATTCGGTACCGTGTTAACCAAATGTATACAATAAATCAATAGAATTTATATTGTTAATCTAAAATTCAAATCAATGTTCAATAAATAAATTATTGTTGTGCCAAGTTATATGCAATTCCTCGTAATATAAATAATTTCAGACTTCCAGGCTTCTCTGTATAGAGGGCAACCCGGTGACAACCAGCCTGCAGGTAAACGTGGTGTCATCGTAGAGAACCAAAAAACTGAGCAAATTAAAAGTAGAAGTCAATTATTCATACATTATTTTATCACTATATATATATATATATATATATATATATATATATATATATATATTGTGATATACCAGAATATTACAAATTTTATTTAATAATATTAGCTGTACATGGGGTGGATAAATGGGTATGCAATATGGCGGTATACGGCCTTAGCAACGACAGCGCAGAGGTTGGCAAGGTCAACAAACGGTACACAGGCCTTGAAGATGTCAGGACGCTGGCTAGATAGCTAAAGAAAATAAGATGTGGTTGGTTCAAAAACGAATGACTGACGGGGTCATGGCTACTTGGGTTCGTAAGAGACGCACGGGTTGGCTGGTGAAGATTAGACAGTCTAATTTTGCCGCTGTGTTTTGAAAAAATAGAATGAGGGACGCTTACCGAACCATAAAGGGTTAAAGAACACATTGAACAGACATTCTGATTCTGGGTGTCGGGGAGTGAAGATCGCGGATTTTGATAGTAGACGACGTGGTGTAAAGATCGTTTGCGGACATTATATTAGGAAAGTGGGACTTGTATATTTTTTTGTGAGAGAAGTAATAGTTTTTTCGGACTCTGAGAATTATTTGCCAGAAGTGAATTCGCGGAGTTTTTCGGATATTGCAGTTGAACTTTAATGTTTTACATAACCAGTGGGAAAGATTAGGAACTGGGAGCATCGGATAAGAACCGATAAATAGTTTATGCAGTGTGGACTGGACGTGTCAGCAGCAGCGCAAGACCGGAAGAAAGAAGCGAAACTTGGAATCAACAACGGTCAAGTGAGAAGCGACTACGGAGCGTCGGCAAGCAAAACGGTAAAGAAATACTGCAGTACAAAGGAGATAACGTATTTAAAAGGTCATGACCATAAAATTAATTGTTAAAACTTAACGTTAAATAAATTATTGAATTTTGTTCTTTGGAAATGAAAGGAATTTTCATTTGTCAATCATAATCTTTAATTAGTTGGAAGCATATAATTATTACATTTCAGATTCCACGCCATACTGTATAGTTGGCAGATCAGGTAATCGGCTATCGAGGCGATAGCGAGTATTTGTATCCGGACCCATCGACCCAAGCTAGCTGGATGTTTATACAAGTTTGTTTAAATTAGATGGGAAAACTTTGGTAGTAATTAATGTAACCTGTTTCTGGCGCCCAAATCTTAATATAAATTTGGAACAGGCCATAATTTCAACCACACTCTTGATGAGACGATGGTAAAGGTATATTTCAATATATATATATATATATATATATATATATATATATATATATTCATTTTATTAATTTTGATTAAATGGTGATTTTTAAATATATAGTTATTGAATTACATACATAAGTCAATTATTTTGACAACACCATTAAAAATTATTACAAACCTACAGAAATTATTTCCACTAGATTGTAGATAGTAGCAGACATTCTTGTATACATAGTTATACGTACAGAAACATGTCATTCAGACCCCTGATCTTTCAACCGCTTCCAGATCTGCAGTATAGTTTGAAGAAGCTACATATGAATAATATGAACATTATTGGTTTAAAACACATGTTTTTTCTTCTAATTCATCACATTTTCATTCAAACCATGTAACTGGAGGGTAATAAACTGGCAAGATTTAAAAGCTTAAATTCAACAAAAAGGACTGCAAAGGAGTACCCATTTCTTGTGGAAAGCTAGTGACAAAATTTGTATAAATAAAAACCTATTTATTGAGGTTGGAATACTACGTTGCTTTGCCTATTTATTTATGAATCAGTGGTATTCCTCCCAAGTGAATTACTCAAGGATATTTTCATGCAATTCAGATCTCTTCTTCACTTACTACTTCCGCTGATCGGATTCTATGCTTCAGGTTACAGAATCTGTGCCTTTGAGTCACCTATAATGAAAACATGTATTTGAAAAATCTAATGCACCAACATCACACCCTAAATTCTCAAGCAAGGTGGTACACTATTACACTTTAGGCCTATAAAATAATGACATCAAATTCTTAAGGTATCTGAAATGTACGGAACGATAGATACATTAAGTGGCACAATACTAGACGGAAATCCCGTTCAATTACAGTAACTCATCATAACTCAAAATATTTCACTTACCTTCCTGGCTCGGAGAAAAACCTGAAGAAACTTTATTCCCTTTATCCTGCTGAATAACATTGGCACATCCTTGGGCCCAACATTTAGTCATTGTCATCTGCAACACTTGACGTACACCGCCAAACAACGCTCGCAAACGAAATGTCACAAACAAACACGTTGCCATGAGCATCGCCGTCTCTTCTGCAAGAAATTAAATTCGAGGATGAAATGAATGGTAGAAGGTTCATAAGCTCGCACCGCTACCTGACGAGCAAATTATCGAAGCAGCGTTTGAAATTACGCATGAACCTTAAAATAGATGCCGCCACATGGAAACGATGCTAGCGAATCCTCTAGTCCACACTCTTTAACAGCGAGAGTTTCCCCTCCTGTTGTATATTCCTCCATGGTAAGGGTGTGCATTTCATTTTTCACTAGACTTGTGGACGAGACATTTAGAGCTCTCTGACTGGTCAGTGATGGCGGTGTATGAAACAAGTGTCAGCTGCTTGCTTGTTCTCGAAAAGATACGTGGTACTGCGCTTGTGAAAACATGCATATTTATAATAATTTAGAATTAATAATTAAAAATAAGAAATTATAGAATGAACTGTGAATGTTTGTCAAAGTACTGCAGCTGTGGGAATAAAACATCTTGTTTATATGTGTGCATTTACATATTCTTGTTTTAGATATGTTTTATTCCCACAGCTACTGTACTTAGACTATCATTCACAGACAACTTTATGATTTATTTTCATTGAGCCTATGTTAATTAACAGGTTAGGAAGTACTATTTTAGGTGTTGTAAGTGAACATTAATGATTCTGTTCTTTAAGTTGTGTTACATCATAAAAATGATTCATTCAATATTCATTTTGAGAAAAAAATCTGTCAATGATTGGTAATTGAATGAAGATATTCTCTCAGAAAATTCATCGGATATCCATATTTAACTTTTGACTTTCATATTTACAAAACGGATTGCAACTCCTTGCTCATTTATTTATCCCCTCGCAATTGAAAATTCAGCTCCAAAGCTCATTTCTACATCAAGAAACGTCGATAAAAATTACAAAAATGCATGTTTTCACTAGCACCGTACTGCATTTCTTTTCGAGAACGCGTCAACAGCTGAAACCAATGTTTCGCGGGCCGCCATCATTAACCAATCAAAAAGCTCTACATAAGTCCCATGCAAAAGTATTGTGGAAAATGAAAACATGTGACTGGTATAAATCAGTGTTTGATCCGCACGATGGGAAATACGCAGCCAAAGCCGAACGATTTTGCTACATTTTCTAGGAAAAAAGGCATTCATACCAGCAGTTGGCGCTTTTGAGAGCTGTAATAATATAATTTAGCAACATAACAATGAATTAGCACTATGAATTAACCAGTGGCGTAGCGTGACTCACACGTTTGGGGATGCTCAACAATAACACACAAAATGTCACTATCAACAACTTCGTCTAACAGGCGAACGCAACACAAGGCAGATACACTGGGACTACTTCCATGATCTCGATTGCTTACGACGGTGTAGGCGCTTCCCACAAAATCCTCACAGCAGTCAGGGCTGCCGATGTCTTGGAAGCAAATTATACAATGGCTCAGCTTTAATTCTTATACGCGAATGGCAATAAGACCATTTGTTAATTTATACATTGCAGACTTAAATAATATGTAATCTATTTAAGAGATAATACAATTTCTTGGATATTAATTAAGAAATAGTAGTCAGGCACTATTTCTACAGTTTGTACCCATGATCAAGCAGGGACTCCCGAGTGAGAGAGAGAAAGATAATTTACTGAACGCCTGAAGTGTGCTGCGCTCTCGTGCACAAACGAGGTTCTTTCCGCAGTAGACGCTAGCGTAAAGCAGTCGGGTTTCTCTGGGCCAGGGGCGAAGAGGGGAGAGGGGGACCTCGCCATCTGCGCATGCGTCATTGCTCGTCGCAATGTGGCGGCAGACGCTGAAGTATTTTAGCATCCAAGCAATCAGAGGCCAGCTTCAACAGCCCGCCGAATTCAATCATAGGAAATCAATTTAAAATTAATACAAAACGTGTTTCGCTCAACAGACCACTTGTAAGATTATCAATACAGTATTTAAGGTTCTTATATACGGGGATGCTCAGCATCTCAGCGTCCCCTGACGCTACGCCACTGGAATTAACACAAAACATTCTATCAGAGAGTCACAACAATGACTGCTCTTACAGATGTAAGATATATTGTAATTTGGACGGATTTAAAATATATTGTAATTTTTAAAATGCAAATTTTTACTTTAGGTCGACTCTTAAATTAATGATGACAATGAATGAGCGCTATGTTATTTCTCGGAAAATGAAATATCATAATTCACAAGTCTAAACAAGTCAGGTTGTTTTATTTGAATCCGCGTTGAGAGCACATATGTGCCTTTCTAATTTTGTGCACGTTTTCATAATTCTGTGGTCTCTATCCTAAACCATATTCTAGTCGAATTTTGAATACAGAAAAGAGAGTTTTTTCGAGTTTTGTTGACAAAATTTTCGCTCCTATATAATAAAATATATTTTCAAAGGTAAATTAGCTATAAATTCCTGCCCTGAACCCTCATGTTCTTCATGAAAGAATAATACTTTTTGCCGCGATAATAAGAAAAACGATAATTTGAATAACTATATTTCCCACTGAAATTCAGAAGACGTGCACAAATAATGAAGTTACATTTATGTCCAGAAGCAAACAAGGGGCCATCTCAGCATTTGCTCAAGGATCAGGGAAACTGGACGAAAAACCTGATCGAGATGGGGGCCATCAACCCAGAAACTGTGGTACAATACTTGTTACAGGTTCTTTAGAATTATACAGTCCAAATGATAAATAATTACATTAACTATCATTGTTAAAATTAATGCTACTTTCCTTTTTGATGCTCGGTATAGTCTCGAATTGTATAGAAACAGTTATGCAGCAGAAAAGATTTTACTTGGGACTTAAACTTTTCTATCGAATTTAATCGTTTAATGTCATCTGGCAAAATGTTGTAGAGTAATGTACATGAATTGTATGTGAATTTTTTGTAGTGAGCTGTTGATACTGCCACCTGGTAAATATGATTACTACGTCGTGTGTTATACTTATAGACATCGGCGTTTGCTGAAAATATATTCCCGCCCTTAAGTAAGTCATTTTTGACAAAAACTACTGATTCGCAAATCAGGAGACAAGGTAATGGTAAAATTCGTAGATTAATAAAGAGAGACTTACAAGAATAACGTGGGTGGGATTTGCTTATTATTCGTACAATTCTTTTTGTAATCTGAAAGTCTGGGAGCTATAAGATGTGTTTCCCCAGAATATTATGCCATATCTCAGGCGGGAGTGAACATTGGCAAAATATACACAACGAGCTGTATGAAGGCTAACGGAATTTCAAAGAATTCTGAACGCGTAGCATAATGAACTTAATTTTGTGTTCAATTCATTTAAGTGGGCATTCCATTTGAGGTTTGACTGAATTGATAGACCTAAAAATTTTGTTACATTATCATCAGTCAATGGCACACCGTTCATTTTCAATGGAGTACAGAATTTTTAATTTGATATGGAAAACTGCATTGAAACAGTTTTCTTTTCATTTACTATTAATTTGTTATTACGGAACCAATTTGAAACGTCTGATATTGTACTATTTACGGTTTCTTTGTTGCAAAGAATATTTGTATCATCCGCAAAGAGAACTGTTCTTCCGTTTCGAATCGCTAAGGGCATGTCATTTACGTATAATAGGAAGAGAATAGGATCTAAAATCGATCCTTGCGGGACTCCACGTGCAATTGGCAAAGAACCGAATACGACAAATCGACATGATCTCCATTTTAAAATATACATTATATAAAAAAGAACAACCTTTTTTGCTTAACCGCAATAACGACTTTTGATCAGTATGATCTAAGGAACAACATACCAAATTTTGAGACAATTTGACCGAAAGATCATTTCCATAAGATTTGTGTGGGATTCTTTAACTTAAAAAGATGTACTTTTATGTGATGTAAATATAATTTTTGTAAACATATTATTTTAATATTTAAAATATATTGTAATTTTTAATATGCAAATTTTTACTTAAGGTCGTCCCTTAAATTAATTGTTAAAAATACTTATGTATTTCTATACTGATGTTGTACAGATCTGTCAAATATGAATGTGGGACACGCGTAAATAACATTTTAAAAAATTGGAAATATTTGATTGTGTTATTCCTAGTATTCTCATACTGCGTGTCATAACTGATTTCTCAAACTCCGTGCGTTACTGCTTACAACATGGCTGGTCAGACGACGGCAGGGTCCCAAGGAAGAGGCCGTCCGCCATTAAATATTTGATATTCATCTGTTACGATTTGGAACAGCGACTTTTTTATATTCTTGGTATGTAAAGAATGTTTTTTGGAAAGAACGTTTGGAAAAAAACATTTTGTGTAGTTTTGTTCAGCACCAGCATTTTTGCTGTTGAAAACACAACAGAACTGTCGAACAATCTGTTTGGGGGAGAACTTGTGAGGATGAATATAAGAATTAGTATGTACTTTGTCCAGAAAGAATGTTTCAAATGAAGATACATAAATAAATATATGAAGTCGTATGTCTTTAATAGATATTATTGTTTCAGTTACGTGTCTTCAAAAGATTTTTGTTATTCCATTGAGGATTTTATTGATTTGCACGCGACTTCGCAAATTGCAAAGAATTTGCAAACATTGATTTACAGATCAGCGAGCAATCCCCCTAAATTCCATGTAATCGAGTGCAACATTTTTGCTGCTCCGGTTTTCACACCCTCGACAGCAGCATTTTTGTTGCCGCAGTATCACTAGTAAAAACTAATTTTGTAACGAATCGACGTCTTAATGTAAAGAAAGTAATTCTATAAATATTTTTTAGTGATACTTTCTATGCCCGAAGATGGACGAACCAATCAGGTGTATTATGTTTACAATTTCTTTTCACTATGAAATTGCATAGAATAACTGAAAATTTTCAACATGAAAATTACTCGCCGGAGTCGTCACTCTAAGCTGGTTTGAAGTATCCGGATATGGGAGCAAGTGCAGTGCATACTATTTACATCAATTTACCTCGTGGATACTGTTGAGGGCTACTCTAGAGCTAATCTGTGAGTCGCCGTTTATAAGGAACTGTTTATTGATTCCTATGCGATTTTAATGTTCGGATGTGCAGGAAGAGTACGTGTATGCCGAAGGTAACGTGGCAAAGCCGCTTTTTTCTTACGGTACTTGACATGTACAACGAAGTCTTAGGAGGAGAAGTCTCACCTCGTCGAAGAGTGCATAGAAGCCACCTGGAGGTGCCAGGTCGCCGCTGGAAGTGACGTTCAGTGGTATCGAGGTCGCTAGTTGGCCCAAAGTTTTGAGGTCCACGGAAACCAAGGCTTCCAGGAAGTTGTGGCCGAGAGTTTCGTTTACCGCATCCCCCCACAGTCTTCATCAACAAAACAAAGGGCTAAAATAGTACATTCTATTGCATTAATAACAACGTGTGATATAGTATGTTACATATTAATGAAGAATGATTCCGAAAGAAACAAGCATTACTGCTATAATTAAATACGAAAGAACTCGGTAAATCACATCAGGATTTCCTATTACCCAAAATAATATTGATTTGCAACTGAATTGCAACAGCATAATACAATATTCTTATGTGTCAAACAATATGATGAATCAATAAAGTAGAACAAAACGAACGAATATTGTAGTTGAATAAAATAGTTTAGTTGTATGTGTTTTCAACAAAGCAGGAACCTGGATTTTTTTTTTTGAAAAAGACCCCCGACAGTGATCTAAACGTCAAATGAATAAATTTTTGAAAAAAAAATTTAGTGTCTTTTTTAAAAAGGTCTGGAAACTATTGCAATTAACCGAGATAACAGGAGTTAATATATTCCTGAAAATAGTGTAGTTTCTTCGTTTATGAAGATTCAACATCACATTTGTTTTCTTAGAAACAGACATTAATCCAAAACGTTTACCAAAACATTGAACACGAAGTATACTGAAAATATGTTTTTTTTATTTATTCAATTTATTTATTCATTCGATCAACTCAAAGGCCTTAAACGCGATGGATTCAGAGTACCTTTAATATTAGGGGCATCCGATAGAGCATTCCCTCGAATAAATAACGTACATACGTTTTATTACATTTGTAGTTAACTCAAAAGGGCTTCTGCAGGGGTTGTATTTGCTTAAGATAAAAATAAATAATTACACTGGCCAACAAAAAAAATTCAAAAAAACTTTTTAAATCTTGATACCTGATTTTCATAGCTTTTGGGTGCTGAATCCACATCTCAACTCTATTTGTTTCCATCACCCACAGTTTTGTCTCAATTTGATCTATTAAGATATGGGAAAATATGCTATATATGCAATTAAAATGAAAAGTAAACGAGTTCTAAAATACCAACAGAACTTTATTTCAACATAGAAGATGGCTTTATATTCTTAACATTACATTCTACAAAGGATTTGTATTCCACTGACGTATATTTTCTTTGTCTCTTTTCTTTAAAGCTCATCATACAGCTCTTTCTCCCCTGCACCGTTTGCTGACTCTCGGCGAAGTGACCAACAGTAATCTTTCATCATGATGGTGTTCCAGCGTCCCTGATAACGTTTTGCATCACTTTCAGGTCTTGAAGAAAACACTCACCTTGTTCTTCACTTACATAACCTATATTGTCCGGAAATAATTGTAAAAGTATGTTTAAAAAGTGAACCTTGAGACTCATTAAACATTCCCATTTTCTTAAAACCATCCAGCATATTGGCAACAACTACTTGGTATTCTGGGTCTATTTTGTTGCCTAGGAACTGATTCACAAGTGTTTAAATGCAATCTACGCTTCTTTTTCATTTACTGTCATATGTACAGGACCGGCAATAGGTTATTTTGCGCCACCCCAGTAACAATAATGTTTAGAAATATTTTTTTAAAGTAAAATATGATTTATTATACATATATATGTATTGTAGTGATACCGAATCCATTACGGCTGCGAGCCTGAGAATTGCTCCACGTCGCACGACAAGGAGGTCGGCGGCGGCGCCAGGGTTCTTTCCGACCACCCGCCGACCCACCCCCTCGATTAGTCACACACAAGTGTCCCGAAGCCTGGGAGGTCTGCACGTGCACACGAGCCGGCACTCCAGTACTTTTCCGCGGCGCCCATCGCCCTCCTCCTCCTCCCTTGAGATTTTCAGTCCCTCCCCCCAGTCATTAATTACTGCCCCTGTTTGACAGAAAATTGAAGCGAGAGGGAACGAGTGCAGGTCTCTCTCTCAGTTCTCGGCCCGGAAAACTTCCGATGATTGGACGGAATTATTTTGCGACGCACTACCCTTTCGCCAATAGCCGCCGGACTTAGGCAAAGTTCTCGAATGTTCTAGAACATTCTGGAGGAATTTGGTGGGGGAAGGGAGGTTCGAAGGACTTCGCGGAGGCAACATCAGAGAGAACGTGAGAGGCGGTCAGAGGGACCAGTCGTAATCGCTGCGGCGCCCGGCGTCGGAGATACAATATTTTTCTCAGTTGGACTTGTAAGAAAACTTAGAGTTTTCGGCGAGAATATGGGCGCGGTCCCTAAATAGCCGTAGACCGCGGATTGTGAGACGCCTCACTGATATTCGAATCGCGCAGGGAAAGTGATTGACTCGTGCTCGTGTTTGAAAACGTTATTGTGAAGTAATTTGATCACTCACGAACTTGCCGCGATCTCCAAAGTGCTGAGCAGTGAACTGAAAGTGACGAGATCATTGAACCGAGCAGACATTATCTGGTGATTAGCAGCAGCAAGTGAACGGCGCTGTGTGTTGGGCCAACATCCAAGGGCTCATCCAACTACCTGATTCGTTCTGCTCGCCCCTCCGAGCGGCACCCCAGCGCGCGTGCCGGTCTTGGCGTCCCCCCTGCCGGCTGGCGGCCCCAAGGTCATTCAACTCTGGTTGGTTTTGTGACCCGCCCCGCTAAGACGGTATTTTTTCGTCCTTTTGGCGCGCCCGTGGTCGAAAGGCATAAACAGTTTAGAGAACAATTTCAATTACCTTTTGACCGGGCGACGAAGATAAGATTCCCCGGCCGCGCTTGGCCGTCAAGAAGGAATCAGCGTAAAAGTTTGTTCTATTCATTGTCGTAATTTATATATATATTGTAACGGTACGACCCGACGCGGACGGGAGACGATTAAAACAATATTAATTTTACCAATTCAATGTCATTCGAGGCAGTCTCGACGACGGATGTGAGCGCTACCTGCATCGGGGCCACGGGCGAGCTGAGAGGGGCTGGGGTTTTACGACGCCTATCCGGTCCGGTGGCGAGGGGGTGCGGAGACGCCGACAAGAGGCAGCGAGGGGGTGAGAAGGGTCGCTTTTGTCTATTTGGCGGCGTGCGCGACAAAGCGAATGACCACCACCCACTCCACGTTTATGACCAAACGTATTTTTTTACACGGACCGCGGAGAAAGTAGGCCAATGAATTTTTCCAGAGCCGCGAGAAAAGACGCATGCCGGCCAACCGACACCAAAGCCAACGGATATTTTTTTGTACGCGACGCGTGCGGACATTGGTCGGAGGTTCGCCCCGCCACTCCGCCAAAATTTCAATTTCGTGCAATCAGGGCGGCTTGGAAATGTAATGGGGGGGTATGAGAGCTCTCGTCATGACGGGAAAGCTACGGGAGAGAGACTTAGACGAAAGACATCGGAGAGATAGGTCGAATGTTACTTAGACGAAAGACATCGGAAAGATAGGTCGAGTATCACTGAGACGAAAGACGCCGGAGAGATTGGTCGAGCGACGCTTAGATAAGAAAAGTTTCTGAGAGACATTGTCAGTCGCTTAGATGAGAAAAGTCGGAGAGAATTAGACTTCGAAGCCACGCCACGGAAGTTCGTTTCCGCGTGAACTCCGCGAGCCGACACTGCTCGTCGAGCTTCGCGAAACGCATTCGTCGACCGAGTCGCATATAGGGCCTGTACTCGCCATAGCTAGCGGTCAGTTTATCCGCGACTTATTAAACGCGACCTGTTACCGACGCGATGTCCGGCGATAGTCGGAGCGATACGCCCTACGCGTCTGCAGCATCCGCTTAAGTCAATTGCGAGGCGGAAGTTACGAGCTGAGGCGGCACGCGCCACGGCCATCCTACAAAACATTCTCCCCGGGTGCCTGGATGCAATCATCGCTGGGTGCCTTGACCTGTCGGCGGCCTCGGAGCAGCTGAGGGGGACGGCCGACTCCAGAACAAAGCTGAGGGAGCGCCCATTTCACCTACCTGCATAGCAGCCGGGGCCAGCTGTGGCAGCCACTCCAGACATCAATGAGGGTAATGTTATTGTAACCGCAATAATGCGGAAAGACTGATATGTCAAGAAGAAAAGAGTGTCAATACGCCTTCAGCCTAAAAGTGCAAAGGGAATTTCCAGCGGCATTAAATCTTAATTGTTTTTTGTAAATTAATTTGTTTGAACATGGCAATCACTAATTGCCAGCTAATAGTAATTAAGCCGCCAGTAATAAATCATGTAAAATCTCTGTAAAAATTTCATCATCATTCATCTCATATTTTTTATTATTAAATGGTTCTTGTTAAATTTAAATGTTGTGTTGTGTGTGTGTTATAAGAACCCCTCACCGATCCTACCACCGAAAAGCAGCTGTTAAAGGGGGGGTAGATTACAAAATGGCGCTTTGCAACGTGGGCTCGATTAAGACACCAGTCTTACGTACCCGTGAAAATAAATTTATTAAACTCTGCTAATGGTGAATGGATCGGAGATGTGTTTTTAATAACTACTTGTGGTCTGTGTTCGATGTCATCTTTTTCAGCTTAGTGTTAGTGTTTTTTGTGTTTGCGTGTGTTGTACTGTGTGGGATTGTCAAAAAAAGATTAAGTCAGAAAGCGACAGAATCAGATTTAGTTAAAAATGGAGGGAAACATAGAAAAATCAGGGAGGACCCAGCGATGATGCGCAACCCCAGGCACCTACCGTTCCACAAGTCGATCTCACGGCATTCATGACGATAATCGCGGCAAAATTTGACGAAATGATAGTAAATTAAATGAGCAGAGGGACGAAATTAGCAGTAAATTAAGTGAACAAAGTGCAAAATTAGATGAGCAGAAGGTCAAATTAGATGAGCAGAAAGAGGAAATTAACGAGAATTTAGACAATAAATTGGGGGCATTTGAAGAAAGGATAAGCGAAACGTGACGCGAGCATTCACACGAAAATAGACGAGAGCATGGAGCAGGTGGCTGAAAAATGCTCTGAGTTAGCAAATCAAATTGAGGAACAGGGGGCAAAATCCGCGGCCGAGTTACGGAGGTTGGAATCTCGATTCGACAAGCACGTTGCGGCTTGCAACGAAGCGACAGCAATTTTGGCAAAACCAATTGAAACCATCGCGGCAAAATTAGATGCAAACAGCGACGTAACTAATGCGAGTCGTAACTAGTCGAGATGCAGACAGACCTCGAAGGCCAAATCAAGGGACAGGCGGCTCGTTTTACGGAATTCGAGGGCGCGATTAACGCTAAATTAAGTGGTCAGGAAGGGAAAATGGACAACATCCACGAATCTATGAAAGTGTCGATCACGGAGATAGGAAGCAAGGGCGAGGCCGTGTGCCGGCGTCTGGCAAAATTAGAAACGAAAGTAGTTGCGGACATGCAAGCCGTGACTAACGATATTCAAGAAATTAAGACGGGCGCGGCAGGTAACTCAAAGGACCGTGAGGAACAGAAAAAAGCACTAGCGGAGTCGGCGAATGTCTTGCGGGAGGAGATGAGGCAGGAAATAGTTGATATCTGTGGGCAGATACCGCAGCAGGGTAACGGGGGACGGGAGACGGCGTCACTTCCGTGGACGCCACCGTCAAACTATAACTTTTCGGGAAATTTGAACGAGAATCCGTGTGAGTTCATTCGACGAGTCGAGGACTACATGGAGCTCACGAAGGCGATTCCAATTCATTTAAAGACGAAATTCGTCCAGCAATTGTTACGAGGGAGCGCCGCGAGCTGGCTCCTCGCTATTAACCCGTTTCCCGCGCAATTTCACGGACTTCAAAATTCGCTTTTTAGAACGGTACTGGGGCGAGCAGGTTCGGTACGACTTCGAGAGACGCGTCATGGAAGGTAGATGGGAGGAACGAGCGGGCGTATCACTTTTAGATTACGCGGTAGATAAAATCGCGGCCTTGAAATTATGCGATCCGCAGATTCCTGACACAAGGCTAATTTGGATTATTACGTCGCATTTCCCCTATCAAATCCAGAACTTGTTGAATAGTGTCGACTCATTAGACTTAGAAAAGATGCAGCTACTGCTTGCGAAATACGATAGGACACGCATGGGTCAAGGGTCAGGAGGAGGACGACCGAACAGTCAATACCGGCAGAATGAGAGTCAGGGACGCGGAGGCCCGCCGGCGCATCAGGCGACGAACCGGGGTCCACCAGCGGCCGCGCGATCGAGCACAGGAGGGAAGGCAAAATCAAATGCAGGCAAACTGAAACCGTTCGATTTCTGGTAGATTACTATGTGTGTGTATATATATATATATATATATATATATATATATATATATATATATATACATATATACATACATAAAACACAAATTATTTTAAATTACATATTTAGGTGTACCACAAATATAAGACAAATGATATTTAGAAGTATAAAAGCAATTAGCCCGCGGGCGCAAAAATTCATTTTGTAGCTGCTTTCGAGGGGCGCAAATTTCCACTTTGATAAAAAAATATGCTTTTAAAATTTGTTAGATGCACCGACACTGTAGATATTCTTAAAAAAAGTTCCATGTTTGAATACATTTAATATATAAATTAAGTAAATACAAGTTTTTGAAGAGTAAGCAAATAATACTTTAATAGGTAATTATATGTGTATATTTAACAAAAATTAACTACTTTCTACGTAGAAGTTTCTAACTTTCACAAAAAATAAAACAATAATATTTATTATAAAAAAGTACCAAATTTGCGCCCCCCTGATGTTTGCGCCCAAGGCGGTCGCCTAGTTTGCCAGTAGGTAGCGCCGGCACTGCATATGTAGTTCAAGTTGGGGATCAAACATCACTTTTCTAATAATGGGCTCAATGAAGATATACTCTTTCAATAATTTTGTTTCAGACAATTACGTTAACATTTCACAACGGTATTTGACACACTGCCCATCTTTAGATAAGGCATTCACAAATTGTTTCATGAGGCCTAATATTATGTGCAATGGAGGCAGCAGGACTTGTGTTGATCTACCAGATTTTCCCGTATAATGTTCTTTTCCCCTGGCTTTAAAGATTTTCTTAAGACCAATTCTTTCTAGACCAATGCTGATCTCGTGCCCTACTATTCCATTCACATAGTAAATATGTCAATTTTAATTGTTTAATTTGTTAGTTAAGCCCAATTCTCTAACCAAATCATTTACCTCAGTATGAGTAAACAACTGAGGCACCGCACTGTTTACGGGACATTGAAACTCATTGTCAGCTGGTTAATCTTTATCACAGAGAGATTCATCACTTGACATATCCACATTAACAGTTGCAATAGCTTCTGGTTGTTCAGGTCCAGACAGATCCGAGCTGTGGCCTATCGGCTGATTTGCACGGTACTGAATTACTTTTTTCGTTTTTTGAGTTGTAACCAGTAACATAAATGCAACAAAAGAAGCAATTATCAGAATGATCCCTAGGCTCACTCCATACCATTGGAATGGTAAATTTAAAGGATGCTTTCTTCTTCTTTGACTATTTTCTAAGATCCTCTACACAAATATAACAAACTATGTGGCGCCCAAGTTTTGTCCTGATCACCAAGTTTAATTCCAAAATATAAACAAATATACTTTCTATCAAAGTCTTTAATGTTTCGTCGGTGTATTTTAATAATACATTCGGCACAAATATAACAAAAAATGTCAGGGCTGTTCTTACAACCATGACTAGCCATGACAACACTAACTGCTAAACTAGTACTATCTTATCTTGATAGCAACAATGCAAACACGTGCGTCTCCAATAAAACATAGTATTGCTTGTCAAATATTTTACCAAAGAGTATACTACCCGCTTTGTCGTCTTAATACTTTCTCGTTCTAACTTCCTGCATCTCATACATTTCTAGATACTCCGAGCTGCATTTGCCTAATGTTAAAATGAGAAAATGTGAACAAACGGTGGGTGATGCGGCATTTTTAATGTTATTTTTAGAATCAGCACACTCAAAATGATAAGAATTAGGTGAACACACACAAAAAGTTTTTTCATCGTTGGCCTGTATTATTGTTTCTGAATAAAAGTTATATTTTGGAGATTTATCACATCTCGAATGTTTAGGAAACAAGCAACCAGGAAGAATGAGACGACTAAGGAACGTAAACGTGTACGAAACAGTTCGAGACCCGACGGTGGTAGGATTTTCGACTCTTGTTACATAGCTAATTGCGACGCTGTGTGGATGAGAATTCTAGCGACCGACTGCTCTGATCCGTGGTTCCTTCGATCAACTAACAAAGTGCCACGGACCGATCGCTCTTACCTTCCTCTCCCTTGTCCTAACCGCACCCCTTACTCACGCACACACACTAATACATTTTACTACCACACGCGTTGAGACACCAGTCATGAGCCTAGAGCTCGTCCTGGCTAGGATGATACTCCGCTAGGGGGTTTCCTGGTGGGGAGAGTAATCCCCCGCAAGCCCACGTAGGTCGACGCCGGATCTCACCACACAGCGGGGGAAGAAACACCGCCATGTCCCGCGATAAACATGCAATACACTTACGGAACTAACGACGAGCAGTTGACGCGCCCCGAATCACTACACAGTGGAAGCAATAATCGAAAAATCAAAAAAAATCGATCGATACATTGATCAAAAAACATTCATCGAAACAAAGCGGGTGTGCCGAAACAACCTGTCTTGGGATCGTTCCGGGCGCGAGGGCGGGACTGACCTGTGGCGCGCCGCGCGGGCGCGTGCCGGGTCCGCCCGCGGGCGCAGCGGGCAGAGCGCCCCGGCGGGGAAGGTGGAAGCGAAGGAGCGGTGCGCGCGCTCCAGGGCCAGCACGACGGGCCGCTCGCGCGTCGCCGCCGCCGCGCCCGCCGCCAGCGCCGCCAGCGCGCCCGCCGCCGCCGCCGTCCACGCCGCCCACGCCGCGCTGACACACACGATTAAGCGATAGGAATGGGAATTCAGAAACCAAATGTAAGAAACATGTTAAAAGTTGGAATGCCTTAATAACCCCTCATCTCGAAATTTTTAATAATCGTTTCACGATTGTTGGTGTATATGCTCCAAACGATGACGCCACCTTATTGGTGAAGGAAGAATTCTATACTAAATTAAGTGAAGTAATTTTAACCTTAGGTAATAGGAAGGGATTAATTTTACTAGGTGAAGCATGAGACACTGATGTTGTCTGGTATCACTGTTTTTATTTACAGCTAAAAGATCTTCTTCGATAGCTTAGCTATCATCATATTCGCAGAACTTCGTTTTCCGCCCAGAGGCTGTAAGGTAACGATCCAGCTTGCTTACGCATCTGGCACCAACAATTTTGTACGCAAACTTAATTTTGTTAATAACCTTTTGTAATGCAACTTTCTTTTCAAAATTTTGTAATTTTTTTCAGATAGCTCTGATGATGATAGCTAAGCTATCGAAAAAGATCTTTTAGCTGTAAATAAAAACATTGATACCAGACAACATCAGTGTCTCATCCTTTATTGAAAAAGGTATCTACATTATCAACAGTTATATTAATAATTTACTAGGTGATTTTAATGCAAGGGTGGGGAGCAAAGTAAATGATCAAGTAGTGGGTCAAATGGAGAAGATGTGTAAAACGAATGTGGTACTTGTCTGAGATATGTGAACAGTTCTCTCTAAAGATACAAAACGCCTTTTATCCCCACAAAAATATCCATAAATATACATGGACACAAAGTACTAAAGGGCTCAAATCAATTATTGCTTATTCCATTATTGGAGACACATGTCATGTGAAAATCGTGGACGTCCGTGTAAAAAGGGGGGCTGATTGTGGGTCCGACCATTATCTCTTAGAAAAAACAAATTGGTTTAGACCCAGGAAGAAACAAACACCAACTGTGGAAGGTCAATGTAAACAGGAAACAAAATTGGAAGTGAGTTATCAACTTGACAGTTTTGAAAATGAATCCACCATGTTCCTTTATAAGTTAAGCTTGGCACAAAAGATGAAAAGGAAAGTTTAAGGATCCACAAATGAAATGTAGTACAATTTCCTGAAGGAATCCTTACACCAAGCCGCTACGGAGTCAATTGAGGAGAAAAAGAAACGGAGATTTAGAATGAAGGAATACTGGTGGAAGGAAGAAATCAAAGATCTCCTTAAGCCAGAGAAACATTGCAGTCCCGACCACCGAACCGTTCACATCGCAGAGCTCTCGTAAAAGTCGGAACAATAGCGTCGGTATGGGGGCCGCCTTTTACCGACCCTACAGTTTATATTTCAAGTACATCTAGTATTAAGTACTTTTCTTAAGTGTAAATTCAGTGTTAATCCAGTGTATCGAATAACTTCCATCAATAGCGTTCGATGTGAATTCATCAACAGGCAACATAGTGACCAAGGCTCTTTACGTGCTACACAACACCAACAATATTCCGCATAGCAACTTCATCAATCTACCTACCTCACACAGTGAAAGTGCTACATATGCAGCCATGGAATCATCTACACCAGAAACTTCATGTTATCAATATCCATCACATGGTACAAAGCTTGTACCCTTAGGCAACCAGCATCAGGGGAAACCCCATATCAAGCAAAGGAAAAGGTCAGAAGGCGTGGACGCTACCAACAGCGATAACAAAAAACACAGTGCAACTACCAGTGTCAGTGATAATGACAAAAGTTATACATCAGTGTTAACCAGTGTACCATACACAGACGGTTCCGAAATTCCCATAGGCTTCGCAGCACGAAACTTCAATAAACAAAATGAGGCCTCAGACTTGCAATACTCTTACAATGTCCCAGTAGGCAATAGTTTTTCGGAATTAGCCTCCAAAGAAACCGATTCTCCTCCCCCAGATACCCGCTTCAAATATCTAAATTCTGATCAATCACACAGTCTAGTATAAACTCAAAAATACTCCCAATTTTCATTGCCGTGATGGCAAACATCAATTCTTTCGTTAATGAAATTAAAATTAACGTATCTAAAAACTTCATAGCTGAACAAAAAATAACAAGGTGAAAATAAATCCCGGCACAGCAGAAGATTTTCGCAAAATCATAAAATATTAAATAAATACTTATAGAATAATCCACTCCTTCAAAGACCCAGCAAACAAAAACTTTTTTGTAATTTTTGAAAAGACCAACCTATAGAGCAATATGGCTTTTATGTCATCTGATAGAGTACATTTACCACTATCCCTACCAAACGTTTAAAGAAAAAATTTGGAGCCGTTTTTGAGAAAATCTGGATTTTGTAATTTTTTAAAATTTCAAATTTAGCGTGCAATATGTCGCAAAAACTAGTAATTTTTTAAAAATGTACATGACTTAAATGAAAGAACTTACTTTGGACAACAAATTTTATTTGAAGGAAAAATCTCTATCTTCAATTTTGTAGTTCTAGGAAGACGCCGAAAAAATTTCAAACTTTGATTTCAAACAAATTTCAAATTTCGAAAATTCAGAGTTAACCGTCAAAATAGGACCTATGCCACCTTAATAAGTGTATTTTACTCTATTCTAACAAGAAATTTAAAGAAAAAATGTGGAGCCATTTTTGAGAAAATTTTGAAAATGTCTGGAGGGCTTCATGAAAAGTACTCTCAAATTTTACAGAATCTTTTTCAAAATCTCAAAGCTTTGACTAAAACCAGATCGACCGGGGAATATCCATTTTGGAAGAAATCGTACGTATGGTTTAGGCGCTAGCAGTGTTCACAGACGTACGGACAGACGGACGTTTTCCTTTCAATTGGTTTTTCGGTATCAAGGACCTAGAAAACAGGGTATCTGGCTACACCACGTGTTAGGGGATTTTTTTCTTAATTTAGCAACTGGTTTTATCCACTTATTCGTTTTCACGGCCCGGCAATGAATTTTTTTCCGCCGAAAATTGGCCATTTTTTCGCGCAGCATTACATAACTTTCCCTATACTACGTATATCACTCAGTGTATACGTACGTATACGGGAAAGTAAAAATTCACATGGTCTTAATGAAATCGCTTTGGAGACCAAATTTTGTTTGAAGGAAACATTTCTGTCTTTAATTTTGTAGTTGTAGGAAGGGGGCGTAGAAAATTCAAACTTTTGCAGTTTTCGAAAATTCAGAGTTAACCATGAAAATTGGACATATGCCACCTTAATAAGTGTATTTTTTGTATTCTTACAGAAAATTTAAAGAAAAAAATTGAAGCCGTTTTTGAGAAAATTTTAAAATGTCTGGGGTGCTTTATGTACCCCCAAAATTTTGGAGAAAGTTTTTCAAAATCGCGGCGCCTCGAGTGGAACCAGATCGACGGGAGAATATTCATTTTGGAAAAAATTGTAGTTTTAGTTTAGGCGCTAGTGATGTTCACAGATACCGGCCGGCCGGACAGACGGACGTTTTGGTTCCAATTGGTTTTTCGGTGTGAAGGACCCGCAAAACAGGGATTCTGGCTACACCACGTGTTATGGGATTTTTTTTCTTAATTTTGCTATTATCCACTTATTCGTTATCAGGGCTCGGCAATGAATCTTTTTCTGCTAAAAATTTGCCCTTTTTTCACGCATCATTACATAGCTTTCCCTATACTACATATATTTCTCCGTGTATACGAATATGTATACGGGAAATAAAAATATGTACCGCGACAATACGGAACTAACTGTAAGTATCCTTATCAAAAAACATAAGAGCGTTCTTCCTAATAGAAGGACACCAAGAGTGGTCTCCATACCTGGAATCGCCCATGCTGATGACTAGGGTCCGGATAATTATGTACTAAAAATTAAGAAAATATGTACATATATATGTATTACAATATGTACAGAAATATGTACTAAAAAGTGAGAAATAAGTAAACTTTAATTATTATGTCAATTCGTTTTAATAAAATACTTTTGCTTAAATATTGATCTGTAGACTTAATATACTCGTAAAGAACAAAATTAATACATAATACTACTCATAATTCTGTTAGTTACAATGATCTCCGTAACAATGAGAAACAAATATTTGTTTCAAATACTTAGAAACCAGCTGAATGCGATGTCGCTTTGAACTACCTTCGGTTGTTGTTTTTTTTTTTTCTTTCTTTGTCTTTGTTCATCTTTATCTTCTTTGTCGTCGTCTCCTTCTTCGTCGTCTCTTCCTTCTTTGTCATCTCCTTCGATTTCTACGTCGTCTCCTTCGTCTTCTTCTTCTTCGTCGTCGTCGTCCTCGTCCCTCTTTCTATCTTTCTCTTCGTCGGTATTGGCAGAGGCGTATCTAGGGTATGGCAGACATGGCACGTGCCATGGGCGCCACTCATAAGGGACGCTATGTAGAATATACTGGCTAAAATAAATAACAAGAACCTTAATTTGAAGTATCCTGACAGGGGCGCAAATTTTATGCCTGCCATGGGCGCCTGAATACCTAGATACGCCTCTGGGTATTGGTAGTGGAGTTTAATCAACGCCACCTACATCTAATTTGGCGTTGATTTAGTTACAGCCATACTCACCAAATTACAGCGCCAAAACACGAAAAACCACGTTTTTGGAAATTTCTTAGAATTTTATGCCTATATCTGGAAACAAATTATCAGTTCCCCATCAGGAGACCGAGACTCGTCGAATGACACCTCGCTTGTCGCGATTGGTGCACAGGAAGTGGTCTATCCTTGAAAGACGGAACGGCTCATCTGCAAGCATGCACACAAGGAATAGGAAATTTTTCCTATTATCTGTTCGAGAGCCTTGTACCGACTAAGTGTTCCACATCGCATGAAGTTACTGGTGTATATTTAAACTTTGTCCCAACATGTAACTATTCAATGCTATTCACGGATTAGGGAATGAAAACAATGCTGGTTGATATTTAATCAATTGACTCAGCACAAAGTCCGCCTTCTTTAATAATGTTCTTACCCAAGACGCTATTGCTAGACTTCTCTGAAAAGATGCAACAAACTTTGCCTGTGGCAAATTCCCAGTCTGCGTTACCACAAGGTTTAAGCCAATCGCCGTGAATTATTTTCTGTCCTTTTCTTATCCAAAAGCTGCAGTGCCACATTATGATTTTACTTTAGATTGTCACCTCACAGAGATACTTAACAAACAAAGGTTTAAGCTCCAGTACAACAACGGGAAAGAAAACTGTCAATGGCGCTTTCTGAGCTGCGTTGGTGCGTGTAATTTTTGGCGTAGGTCAAGGGAGACCTTTGGAAAATGTGTTGTTATCGTCTGCTGGACATCATTTTCATACATCAACTTCCTTTCCGAGCACGCTGAAATCTAGACACTGGAAACTTTAGAGTGGAACAACGTCTTGCCCTTTTGTAGGATTCTGCGTGCTGCAATATCAACATTTTTACGCGATGCGATAGCTCCAATTTAGAGAGGAGGCTGCAGAAAAATTGTTTTACAATACTGAATTGTTTGTGTGGGTGAATTTTTATCAAAAATATGTAGGATAAATGAAGAATTATACAAAAAGAATGCAGAAAAACGCAAATATTAACAAATATTTAAAAATATGTACATTTGTGTAAAATATATAAATATATGTACTTTCGGGTAAAATATGTAAATATATGTACTAAAAAGTTATCGGTTTTTGGCACTAATGGACATGAAACGTAAATATATCATGGTTTTGACTTGATAGAGTTAACTTACGGAAATACGTAATTATATAATTATCGGGGCCCTACTGATGACTTTAGAAATGAAATTGCTGTACTGCAAGGATTGGATCTGAAGATGGAAAGGATGTGGGAAAAATAATGAGTAGGTTTCAATAAGTGTAGTGCCATGCCATTAACACTAGAATTTTGTTTTACTATTAATATTTGCATTGTATGCTTGTCGTAACACATTAAAATAATATTCAGTTCTATTAAAATACTACCTACTTATTTTAACTAATCAATAAGGAACTGTCCATAAATTACGTAAAGCAAATTTGAAGTATTTTGAATACCCCTTCTCCCCCCGTAAGCACCTGTCACACGCGCTTGAATCCCCCCTAAATAATTATGTTGCGCTAGTGACAAAACTCCCTCTCCATTTACAGAAAATTAAAATATATTATACGACAGTAAAGACAGTTATTATAAAACAGTAGTATTAATTTTATTTGTATTATATATTAATATTGATGATAATAAAAGTAAGAATTATTTGGTGATGTTGACCGCACCTAACAAGATTGGACGCAATGTTTGAGTGAAGGAATGATGGATAGGCGAGACTTTCTGACAAGTCGTGCACAAGTCGTCATGGGTGAAGAATGGACGAGAGACTATTGTGCGGATTTATTTGAATTCTAGAA
Source organism: Acheta domesticus (assembly GCA_031308135.1). NCBI lineage: Eukaryota > Metazoa > Arthropoda > Insecta > Orthoptera > Gryllidae > Acheta > Acheta domesticus. The sequence continues at coordinate 68,691,474 of JAHLJT010009355.1, forward strand.
TACAATACAGATCAGTTTTGCTTTGCAATTTAGCAGATTCAGTCAAAATACTGAAGGGAAAATATTTCTATTTATTGTAACAATCAGATCATAATTTCAATTTATTTATATTTTTTAAATTTAATTTGTTAATATCTTAATGATTTTATTTGAGACTGAATAAAAGGGGTTATTTCATCAAATGTGAAAATATAAAAGGAAATAAATATCAGCGTTACTTAACACCAAATTAATACCTCCTACCCCTATGTAACGCAGCGTAACGTTACCTCAAACCCCCTTCCCCTTTTTAGCGTTACGTAATTTATGGACGATCCCTAATATCTCCCTTTCAAAATCCATTAAAACAATAATTGTTTGAATTACTCACCAGCTATTTTTTTGGAAATGAAACAGTTTACCCTCGGCTGCTCTTTGCCAATTTTATTTAAGTATAGTGAGTCGTTCCAACCCATTCGATAAATACATTAAATTTATCCTCTCTGAAGCTAGTGGACTTCGTTCCTTTTCCCAAACAATGATTCAATAATTACATGAATGTTTGTCTAGATGGAGCTGCTTGTCTCTTAATCAAGGATGGTATGGAAACGGTGCTGAGTAGTTTAGGAATGAAGAGACCGTTTTAATACTTCCTCATGCGGAAGGAATAACGTCCTTTGGGAGCAAAAAACGAGAGAGGGGATGCTTTGGCAGTGTCGTAAAAATTAATCCTTGGCCCGTTTTTCTTCCATCTTTTCTCTCAGGCTTGCTTCTGACGCCCTGTTCTATTTCCTATCAGCATTTTTAAAGGCGACAACCGTACCGGGAACATTAGAAATGCAGCTCTAGGATGCAACATAACAACATTCTATTGGCGTTGACCAATCACGTTCATTCCTTCCCTCGATGATACCTTGGCTGACTGAATCTGTTAAAACGTTCGTTGATCAATGAAGGTCTTGACACACTCCCCTACCGTCTTCCTTTATTTACCGTTCGTGTTATAAGGTCTTTTTTCGGCGTCCTTCGCAACCTTTGAGAAAAAATCTCCAACTGATTTGATCATGTCTGTGGCGTCTTTAGTCCGCAATTCCAAACGGTTCTAATTATTCATCAACTATTTCATCCATTTATTTTTTCAATCACATGTTTCAATGAGTATTTAAGAGATTGTGGAAATGCCCACCCACAATAATTTTCCACATTTATTTATGTATTTTAATAGCCGTTCATTTATACTGGAGCAGTGGTAAGTTTTGACTCTCATTTTTATTATAAATAATAACGCTTTCATTCCTTTTTTGTGTTATAAGTTTAATATTTGAATGTTTACCTGTGGAGGATCTTAAATCACATAGAGATCACAAAATGTTCAAATGTAAGAATAAATAATTTTTATAAATCTATTATTTGTTATTTAGTTATTATGTTTAATTACCTGTCAATGTCATGTACAAGTACTTATATACGTCATACTTATATACGTCATACTTATATAGGGCCTATATAAAGAAATTGAAAAGGGTTTTAGAATGGGATGTTCAACTATGTATAATATATTTATTTTAAAACAATTGATAGAGAAAGTTAATGCTTATAGACAACAACTTCACATTATCTTTATAGATCTAGAAAAGGAATATGATAGCATACCAATGAAAAAATTATGGGAAGTATTGGAAGCATATAATGGAGCTTCTCAAGTTTGAATTGGAAAGTTTTTGTCAAAAAAATTATCTTTTAAAAGGATTACGATAAGGATGTGGTTTGTTGCTGATATTATTCAAAATGTACCTATACCAATCTACATTGAAATGGGAAAAACATTATTCAACTATGGGAATTCCTATAAATGATGAGTTTTTATCCTCCCCATTCTTTGTGGATGATCAAATATTATTAGCATAAGATGTGGAGGATATTGAATTTATGTACAGAGAATTAATGAAGGAATATGAACAATGGGGATTCAAAATTAATATAAATAAAACATTTTATATGTCATGTGGGTCTCCTTTAATAGATCTACAAGATAATCTTGGCACAATTAAACATTGTAAGGATTTTGTTTATTTAGGTATTACTATTTCAAATAATGCAACACACGATTTGGATATTCATAAAAAAATAAATAAAGGGAAGGATTTAATAAATATGTTTAACAAAATATTATGGGACAAAAATATTTATATAATGAGTAAATTAAAAATGTTTAATGTAATAGTTCAGAGTACAGTTAGATACGAAACAGAAGTATGGAAATTCAATCAATCCTTAAAATCTGCGTTATTATCCATGGAAATGGACTTTTTAAGAAGATTGGTAAGAGTATCAAAGAGAGAAAAAATTAAAAACAGTATTCTAAGGGAAAGAATGAAAAAAAATTAATCAGTCTTAGATTACATACATTATAAGCAATTAGGATGGTTTAGTCACATAAGTCGTATGGAAGTGAATCGTATTCCCAAACAAATCCACCAAGACTGCACCAGGAAGACCAAAAAATACTTGGAATCAAGAAATTTACAAATTGTTAGAAACAAATAGTTTAAAAGAAGAGGACTCTTATGATAGAGAAAAATGGAAAAACTTATTAAAATCAGTATTCACATAAAACGTTGTAATGTTGTAATGTTGAAAAGTGATTTAGTTAATTGTAAAGTGTTAAATAAATAAATTATATATATATAAATAATATATAACTTATATATATATATAAATAATATATATAAATAATATATAACTTATATATATATAAATATACATAATTTATATATGTGTATATTTATATATATTTTATTTAGGGCTTGTTTCACCGGTGGCTGATAAAGTTCCGAATACTAATCCGACAGATAACGTATCTGTCAGATAAAAGTGCCGGATATCAATTTTTCGTTTCACCAAGGTCTTTCCTGTTAAAATATCTGACAGATATCTTTCTGATAAATAATCTTGCTGATAGCTTTTTCACCACCGGCAACGCCGCATTTTCGACTCAAATGTGCTCTGTACGCGCGAATTCGAATTTGTTTTGGTGAAGAAATGTGAGGTGCTTTTCGCCTCATTCTCTGTTATTTTGTGATATGGTTTACTTCGGCTGTGGGCGAGTTCGGTGTAAAAGTTTTATTTATTGCTTCATGCTTTGTGCATGTAGGAATTGCAAAATGGAAAGGGGAAAGAAGCGTGAAAGAGTTAATTTCACATTGTATCCCTCGTTGCAGAGAGGAACAATATTATGGAATGTAAAATAAATGGCTCTACCATGTGACAGAATATGGCATGGATAGCTATTGAAAAGGCTTGCAATAGCTCAGTGGGGGATGGTTTTTGTGAAGGGAAACATCTTAAATAAAAGTATGAAGTCCTGAAGAAAGATTAAGAAAATTTGATTAAAGCTGTTCAATTTTGTTGTTGTTGAAAACAAAATTATGATCGAAATGTAGCTTCCAATAAATGACAGATTTTGAATGTGGAGTAAGGCAAAGAAATCCATTACAAATTTTGACATGATTGTGGAGGATATCTTTGAAAACCTATTTTTAAATTATATTGCATATTTCTCATAAATTACTCAATATTGAGACTTTTCTCCGATGACCAGCCTATTATATATTTTAAATATAAATTTCTAAATACCATTCACTCCATGAACAAATTTTTACTGTATAATTTACAATTAAATTAAGAAAATAAAAAAGTCAGAGAAAATAGACTTAAACATCTCAACAGAAAGAAATCCAGAACTTCTTGATTAAAATCCCACAGAGAGGAGAGTGGGATGCTCCATGAAATAAGAAAACAATCTATTTTAAATACTGACAACACTAAAACAAATTGTAGGATTTAATCTTCAAAGTTTAGACAAATGTAAGCAGATAAAAGTGTGAGAAAACTGATTGACACTTGAATAACAATAAGAATAATAAAACAAAAGTATTCTTTTGTTTTTAACAATCAATAAAAATGTATTTCTTACAAAGACAAATTTTTTATGGTATTTTTATTTTAGAAAGAACATTATTATAAATATTTGTGAAAAGATTTGATTCCAACGTGGTATTAATCCATTCTATCATGCAATTAATACCATGCTAAGTTCTATTTACCTTTATACGTTTATTGCTGTACTTATGTTTAGATTTGTTCCTTCCACCTTAGATTATTCGTTTTTATTTGCTTTCATAGTAGTCTATTCAAAATAATAATTATTTTTTATGCTGAATTGCTCTCTTCTTTCCCATACTTGCCTCTGTCTCCTGAAAGTGAGGATGTATAAGTATGTTCTCACAATGGGAATTTTTCCTTCTTTTATGATTGGATTTATCCTTTTTGATAATGTTTTTATATAGTTCTGTTTTTCTTTTATAAAAATGTGTGTTTAATTTAACATGTTTTGGTAAGTACTCTCCCATATATTTTTATACTTTGTACTTACTACTTATATATTTTTTCACTTATACTTGATTTATTAATGAATTTCCTTTCTAATTTCTATGTAACTTTTATTTTTGATTATTTTATTTTATTCACTATCTTCAAAATTTGTTATTTTTTTATTTTCCTGTCAATTATATGTATTTGTATACTTCTGAAGACACTTGTAATTGACACGTGAAACATGGTGTTGGACAATTGGTTTTTTTTAAGAAAAAAATTTCATTGATTGTTAAAAAGAAGGGAAACTTATGTTTACTTATTTTATTAGAAAAAATGTCATTAAGATAGTTCACCAGACAGTCAGTATGTAGAGTAGAACACTATAAAATTGGCTCCACGCAGCATAAACCCATTCTCCTGCAAATGATATTTCTGATACTTGAATCTCCTGCAAATGATACTTCTCTTAAACATCAACGAAATTTATGTATGTTACATATTACCATATAATTTCTTTAAAACTATTTATTTTAGTTTGTTTTAAAAATAGCTAAAGTCATTAGCTACCACTATTGATTTACACCAGAGATACATCTGATAAGTTAGAATAAACAGAAATATTAAAGACAATAAATTTTACAATAATTCAGTTCATATTATCAAGACCAGGAATATTAAGATAATTTAAAATTGATGTGCAATCTTCAATTGAATTAAATATTTCTTAACTTTTGTTATTGATGCCAAGGAAGTTTCTTAGATTTGGAGGCTTAAACATTCAAGGATAATGTGAGACGTTGGTAACATTCACATTAAAGGTGGTAACACGTTAGGTGGCTAGATCAGTTTTTTTATTAGATGGGAGTGGGTGAAGGAAGAATGGCCAATACTTCCTTCAATATTGTTCTTGAACAGGTGATTATATGTGGACATGTGTGCAATCTATTGCTGTCAGTGGCGTAGCGTCAGGGGACGCTGAGATGCTGAGCATCCCCGTATATAAGAACCTTAAATACTGTATTGATAATCTTGCAAGTGATCTGTTGAGCGAAACACGTTTTGTGTTAATTTTAAATTGATTTCCTATGATTGAATTCGGCGGGCTGTTGAAGCTGGCCTCTGATTGGTTGGAAGCTAAAATACTTCAGCGTCTGCCGCCACATTGCGACGAGCAATGACGCATGCGCAGATGGCGAGGTTCCCCTCTCCCCTCTTCACCCCTGGCCCAGAGAAACCCGACTGCTTTACGCTAGCGTCTACTGCGGAAAGAACCTCGTTTGTGCACGAGAGCGCAGCACACTTCAGGCGTTCAGTAAATTATCTTTCTCTCTCTCACTCGGGAGTCCCCACTTGGTCATGGGTACAAACTGTAGAAATAGTGCCTGACTACTATTTCTTAATTAATATCCAAGAAATTGTATTATCTCTTAAATAGATTAAATATTATTTAAGTCTGCAATGAATAAATTAACAAATGGTCTTATTGCCATTCGCGTATAAGAATTAAAGCTGAGCCATTGTATAATTTGCTTTCAAGACATCGGCAGCCCTGACTGCTGTGAGGATTTTGTGGGAAGCGCCTACACCGTCGTAAGCAATCGAGATTGTGGAAGTAGTCCCAGTGTATCTGCCTTGTGTTGCGTTCGCCTGTTAGATGAAGTAGTTGATAGTGACATTCTGTGTGTTATTGTTGAGCATCCCCAAACGTGTGAGTCACGCTACGCCACTGATTGCTGTGAGAACTCTGGAAAATCTGGCAATTTCATAAAAAATCTACTTTAGAGGTTTCTATATTCCTTGGAAACTTCACAAACACTATAGATCTCATTTTTGCAATGGCACTGGACACTTCACTTACTACATTTGAAGCAGCAAATTAGTTCACCTCTCTGAAGTCTATAATTACGATAAAGAATTATCCCGTTGCAAAATAACGCAGTGTATGAAGAAGTTGGTTCACTGGTGATATCTCTGAATTGCTAACAAAACACAAAGTATACATTTCATTATCTTGACATAAAATGAATTTAGCAATTTACTGGCAGACACATAATATAAGTCGGTATTTACAAATCAGTGGTTTTTATTTTCTGTTCTATCAAAGACACAACTTTGCCAACCGACGGCTTCGTTAACCTAAAACAGGATCTGAAATACTGTATGTTCATCAAGGATCACAAAATATTCTGACCGACATGCTGTCTACGCGGACGCTCTAATCGACTAAAGAATTCCTCGTCTATCATTTCTATTACGTCGTCCATCACCGAAATACTACAGATATTCCTTGAAAAACGCAGCAAGTTCACACACAAATTCTGTTATTTTGGAGTTATCTACCAGATAAACATTTAACAGCCTCCCGAACCTCCAGATTATTTACCGGTAACTTTAACCACTGGATAGATTTATCAGACACTCGTAAAATCCATATTTTCAACATATCCCTAAGATAAAGTGTCTGCTGGTCTATCCAGAAGTTATCAGGTACTGGTGAAACAGGCCCTTATTAATCTACAAAATCCCATTAAGGGCAAAGGCCTCCTGCTTCAGCAGGGTGAAAAGTTGGCTCTCACATATTCACCAAATGAAATTTCTTACACAATTTTATGAGTAATATAATGTTTTGTGGAGCGAGTAATGCAATTATTGCCGGCCGCAAGAAGGGAAAGTACGCACGCCTCGAGCGTCCTCCCGCGCAGCAGCGCGCGGCGGGCGAGCCCCGGGCCGTGCAGCGAGCAGCGCGCCATGCAGTCGAGGGCGTAGGCGCGCAGAAAGCCGCGCAGCGTGGGCTGCGCCCAAGGCGCGCGCAGCTCCTCGCCTCGTCCCGCCCCGCGCCGCCGCCGCCGGCCGATGCGCCACGAGGCCATGGCACGCGCCCTGCCGCCCACACACGCCGTGCGCGGGAACATATTGGCACAGTCAGCGACAAGGTCTGGTACCGATTGGGATGGCTCAGAGTCAAAACTGTTGACGCTGCAGCGTCTTTCACCAGGTGGTCGTAGGGATAGAATTGAATTGAATTGAATTGATGCCTTATTTTACGTGGCGAGACTCAGGCCATGAGGCCTGCCATAGCCTCCTTTAGTACTAAAGGAGGCTATGGGCCTGCTCTTCCGTCTGATCACGCAAATTTCCCTACACTCCTTTCACCAACTTGCGGAAAAAGAAGGTATTAACTCGGGCGACGAAACAGGCGATTTGAATTTAGCACAGAAGCTCCATTTAAACTTGATCTTTTACATGCAAGTAAATTTACTAACATGGGACAGCCGGCTTTACTTCCCCTCCGAAGGAAGGCGTACGAAGGATTTTTTCGCCTTTAAAAATCCACGGCTTCGATCGGGTTTCAACCCGCGAACTTGGGTATAGCAGTCCGTTAGTTTTGCAATAGTTTAATACAATATTCTCATTGCTACTTTTTGTCGTAAGTAAATCAGTTCCCATTGTGAGAAGCGGTGTTGATAATTATTTTAAGAGTGTAAATTCAATTTCCTAATTAGTATTAATAATTGATAGCCACTAATAATTTATTATTAAAATAACGTACTTGCACTGGTAATAAAATTATACGGTTATATGAGAAAATTCTTATGAAAAATACAGGAAAGTATACTATTTTGGAGCGCGCGTAGTGATAAACTAGGCGCTGAGCTTACGTGGGAAAAGGGATGCTCATCATATATAATATTTTTGCAATCTACTTGTGTTTTTGTAGATGTGCAATTTGTTCTTTAAAAAACAGTTGTGGAGAGATTTCATTTAAAATTTGCTAGTGAGAAATACGATTTCATGGTGTCTCCTGACATCTCACAATAATGTGTTTTTGGTAACAAATTAGTAAATTCTGTTTGATTGCGGGTTCGAGTCCTGCCTCGGGCATGGTTGTACTTGTGTCCGTTCTTTCAATTTTCGACTTAAAATAAACAAAAAATCTGTTTCTTATATTTCTATCTATTTTAACATTGAGTGAAATTCAATTTGCGACATGAATTTCGGCTGGTTTCTGAGGCAGTCTGTCCTTCTTTCTTTCCCGCCTAGAACGATCGTCCGGGCACGATTGAGTGTCATGGCTCCTCCTGTAACATTAATCTCAACTACGTCAGAGGCTATTCAAAGAAGAGAAAGTGCATTGAGCGCTTGTAATTGAGAAACTCCTCTGGGATGTCATGAAATGTGTTTCTCGTGACAATGGAATTAGTTAACTGTGGCGTGAATGCATCTCTACCATCACAACAAGGGCATGACATATGCAAACGTCGAGAGCACAAAGAAATGGCACAAAGGGAAGTCAGACGTACTCCTGTCGTTTTCGCGCATTGTAAGGCGGGGAACTATTTATATGTCTCAGACTCCTGACGGACGAGTCTCCGAATCAGAAATTCTTACTTACTACTTTTCCTTTTATACTCCAAATTGTTTTAGCCTGCAAGATTTTTGAATATTTGTGTGACATCATCAATTCAGAAGAAAGCCAAGAAAGTAATCACACCAGAATATTCAAGTTCCTCACAACTGATGTCGCGAATGAATTATTGATAAAACTTCGTTGGCCTGTCGGTCGATTGCGACCTTCCCGTATTCTGTTAGTGCGCTCCCTAGATGGGCGCGTTTTAACCTGCTTGTAGATGAAAGAATGGGAAGGAAAAAACGATTGGGGGAAGGGATAATGCTCCATATTTCAACTTATCCATACAAGTACGTTATTTACATAAAATCCCCAGTGAGAAGATAAACTTGCTCATCTCGCCACGGAGACAAGTAACCGCGGGGCTTAAAAAGAAGATCGAAAAGCTAAAAAGTTGAAGAATGTCCACTTGTCGACATAACTTTAGTGATATGGAAATTGTAAACTGAGAACATTCTTCCCGAGCCATTCTCATTGCTCTCCGGACAATCACAAATTCTGTGGATTTTTGATTTCCGAATTTTCTTTAAAATATAACTAGTGTTAATATTTATTCAGGAAGGCTAGTGGCATAATTACTAACTCGATTGCTTATCAAACTCGCATTGAAATTAGATGTTACGAGATGAATATCGGAACTTTTAAACGCTTTATAAAACCTCCAATGAGATTTCCTTTAAATTAGACTATTCATCCTGCTAATTATGACCGACTGATGTTGATAGTAATTAATGTGAGGTAACAGAGTTAGGACATGTGTGTACTGTTACCGACTTGTTTCGTGAAGTTTAACTTTAGATAATCAATGTGGATAAATGATAATAAGGGAACGCTTCGAAAAGGAAATGTTTCGTTACCGGAGTACCAACACTAATATCTCGGCGTGGCTTGCTGGCTGTTGTATCCCAGTTCAACCTGATGTAAAGTTTCCGTATGCTCCAGGGAGTGCATTAATAATATTAGCGACTTTGTCATTAAGTTATCGCCAAAGTTGGCTTGAACACGTATAATGTATGATGTTACCTTTCGTGTGCAAGTCTAATGCTTCACACTGCACAATCCATCCTTTTTGTTTTGTAGAATGGAGATAGAAAGTGGAAACAAGACATGCTCGTCTAAAAATTACCCTCTTACAGATCTAGGCTCTTTTGTAATTGCCACAGTTGTATTTGTAATAAAACTTCCTTTTTAACCCATGAATATGTTCTTATCTCTCACGCTCTGGAATGGGCGCACGAGGCTCTTGTGACGAGAGCGTATAGATCACAGAATAAATTGTTACATTTACCCCGAGAAGATCGAGAGACATTGCAGTAAAAGTAGGCAATTGATAGCAGTAGTAGGGGACATAAATACATATGAGGATCCTTTCTGTCGTAAGAGCAGTTTTCCATGGTGATGTAATTCCAGAACCCATGTTATGAATGTCCAACACATAGCATTTCTCAACGTTGTAACACTAGTAGGAAATACTGTAAATAACTACTTGAGTGTCCGGGAGACGCTGCGTCCTCGCCATAGATGCCAAAACTTAGGCCGCCATTCTGCGACCTTCCTCAAGGTATTTCGCTCTGAGAAAGGTCGCAATATGGCAGCCGAAACGTTGGCACCTGTGCCTAGGACACGGCGTTTCCCTGACAGCCAAGTAGTTACCAACTCTGGCCGCGGAAGCCTGAGCTCTATTACTGTAAATGTCATCCTGGCAGTGTTCCTAATGAAAATGGAGGGACACTTAATCACATTAATAAAACTATTAACTCCTGATTTAACTCTACATAAATATGATGCAAAGTTACTAGGATTCGGATTAAAACCAAACGATTTGTCTACACATTCAGCTTACTAGTGGTACAGACACCAAGATGCCGACTTTGTTCCATTTTTCACAGAAGTAAGAGATCCATCGTCCAGTCAAGAGATTTTCGCACAAATACACTTCTCTGATGTACCCCACAATTCTCAAAATGGAGGTTATTCATTGATTCGGCAAAACTAGAATACAGATATATTTTGCATGTCCGTGATGTGAGAAAATCCGATGCAAATTATGGATTGATTACGTTTTTGAATATCAATTGTGAAGTTTCTGTTTAAATGGAACTACTTCCATAATAACAAATGTTCCAGCTAAATGAATGTTATTAAATGCACATGATTATCCTCTTTTAAAGAACCACGAAATGTGGATTGTTTTTAATCGTAAAATAAACAGAACTGAACGTGACTTTTGATTAATTCAAGTTTTACAATGGGGGTAATATTTTTCTCTGAAAATGGAAATAGTTCCATTGAAACACTCCGCAATCTTGGGTTCAGAGCAAAAACTCTGTTCAAAATTACTTATTTCTTTTAAAACAACAAAAATGTAAAATATAGTTGAGTGTTATTTATGAAAACTTAAGAGTAGCTATTTCCCTGTTGCTTACTTACCTGCGTGATGATGTTTGTAACACTAGCGGCGACATAGAGCGAAAGGTCTTTTCAGAACATTGTCTCCAGACAAAAGTATACAAAATGAGAACAGTCGCGTCTATCTTATAAAATCTCTTTGTCATTTTGTGAGATAAAAAAGATCATTATGAACACAGGTTCCTTTAACTCCTGTTGGTCCCACTAACGACTTGTTTTTACACGTTTTATTATGTGAACTTCAGAGCGTATATCTGATGCAGACAAATGGGTATGGTAATGGTGCGCCTCTACCTGCCTAAAATGAGCTTCTCCTTTAACCCTCTTTGCTCTTACTACATCGTCCTTCCTCTCTTCCTTTCGTTTACGTCTCTTCCACTGTTCTTTCTATATTTTACAGAATACATTTCTTAGCTTCTGTTACTTTGTTCCTTGCTTGCTCAGATTCACAACACAAAGGACATAATGGTAAAAGAATAGGTCATTGCCTACCTATACTATCACCAAATTTCCAGGTTACGCGGAATAACCACATTCACATTTTATTTAATTTATTTGGTCCAAAAACAGTGAAAACTGTATATGACGTATGGGGGAGAAGATTATTTGCGCACGTTGTAAGTTTCACAATCCCTTCCCAACATTTTAACTATAAATACGATGGTTGAAAAACGAATAAAATATAAAAAAGATATAATAATAAAATTTAAAAAAGCGTGAGATTAGCAACATTTGAAAAACTAGGTATTTCTTTCCCGAGTTATAGAAAACATACTTGCAACGGTAAACGAAAAGCAGATGCGATTTTTCTGCATTGCTAACAAAATAGTAACTCACCCTCAGCTGCACTAAAAGCAAAGGGAGTGTTCAACAAAACGTGCGCATAGTGAAGCTACATTTACGTCCAGAAGCAAAACAAGGGGCCATCTCAGCATTTGCTCAATGGATCAGGGAAACTGGACAAAAACCTGATCGAGATAGGGTTCATTGACTCGGAAGCTGAAGTACATTACTTGTTACAGGCGTAAATTCTTTAATTATAAACGAAACCAACCGTGATTGTCTATATCAGTGGTGTCAAGGTCTTCTACTGGTGGCAGTGGCACCGTAGCATGCCACGAGCTTCTCTGCGCAGCTAGCGTCGGGAAAGGAAACTATTAGTAGTAACCCCGCCGTTTTACAATTGTGATGGTGTTCTCTTGTGACAGGGAGATGAACTGCGTATAGGAGCGATTTCGTCGTGGCACTCGTGCCACGGACTCCCGCTCGTAGCATCGACCTTGACAACACTTGTCTGTATGTTTTTAAATAGCAGTGGTATTCTCTAGTATTAAAGAAAATCAAACCAAGTACGAGGGGTGGGGCAGAAGTCATGGCAACTATTTTTTCCCCGAAGAAATGTTATCGGATCACACAATTATTCTAGCCGCGTGAAATAAATGCTGTACTAATGTATGTTCACAACAGATGGCTATATGTCTCTATTAACATGGAGAGCAATGTGAAATGAGTTTCCTGACAAGTACCGAGCGAGATAAATGTGGCCCGTTTCGAGCAGCGCAGATACACCATGACAGCCGTTGAATGGGAGAAATGCCAGAGAATGTTACAGGGAATTTGTGTCAGCTGTTGGGAACAATGCCCTTCCACGCCGGATATTCCGGAAAAGAATAGGAGAGTTTCTGCGAGGACGCTTAGCAAGCAGTAATCAGTCCTATAAGCTTACTGCCCACGTTAGCCAAAGTATTTGAAAAAATAATTATAAAAAGTCTAACCCAATTCTTAAGAGACACAAAAACCATCCCTCGCGAACAATTTGGATTCACCAAAAATATATCAACTCAGCATCAGTTACTAAGAATCACAGAACACCTATACTCTTCATTCCAGAAAAAATTTCATACAATAGGCATTTTTATTGACATAACCCAAGCTTTCGACACAACATGGCATCAAGCGCTACTATACAAAATCAAAAAAATAGGAACCCCTCATTACATCACCTCAATTATCCGCAGTTTTCTGTCCAAAAGAACATTTTCAGTTAATGTCAATAACCATCACTCAAACCCAAGGCAAATAAATGCAGGCCTCCCCCAAGGATCACCATTATCTCCCATACTCTTCAATATCTATGTAGCAGACTTACCAACACTAAATTCAATAAAAATAGCTCAATTTGCCGACGACACGGCACTATTTTGTTCAGGACGTGACTTACAGGAAATATGTAACAAAATGCAATCTTAATCTAATCGATAGCTGGGCCACTAAACTGAAAATTCAACTGAACCCATCAAAAACCGCTGCTAAATATTCACCCTCAGATCGTACTCTCCACCCACTCCTCTGACATTAAATAATGAAACAATAATCTGGTATCCACAGAATAGCACAATTAAATATCTTGGATTGCACATAGACACGAAGCTCAACTGGAAAAAACACATACAAAATAAAGTTAATCAAGCAAAAGTAAAACTACTACAATTAAAACCTATCATCAATAGAAATTCCTCACTGCCATATAACACAGTCATTATAATATATAAAACCATCTTAAGACCCCTCCTTTTATACGCATGTCCCATCTGGATCAACGCCGCAAAAACCAATATCCACAAAATTCAAATCTTCCAAAACCAGTTCCTCAGAATAATCACTAACGCCCCTTGGTTTGTCACCAACGATCAACTACATAAAGAATTATCCATTAGAACCCATAGCCAACCATATTAACTACCTCTCCACTAATTTCTACTACACCATCCCACAAATCCCCACCCTAAAAGCTCTCAACCTCGGCCGTAACCCAACCCAACCAACCCGAATTAAAAATAAATACCCATTCCACATTTTCCTACAAAATTCACCGAAATTGACAGTTAAGAGGTACCAATGATGGTTTCCTCACCTATGTATTAGATTAAGATTAGTATGTAAGTTAGTTATAAGCAACAAAAACATATGTGTAGTGTAAGTTCCACTGAACTATGTAGTACTCAACGAGAACATTTTAATTAAAAAAAATAATATAAAAAAAAGCAGTAATCAGGAACATACGTGACGCTCTGTGAGTTGGCGAATCGATGTGGCACGGACGGAAACGACGATCTGACAAATCGGGCCTTTGGAACTGGTAATGCTTCTGGAATGTTGTGAACCCTACACGCTAAAATGATGAGGAAAACTAAATTAGTGCTGTCAATATCTTAATAAATATTAATAATTATGAGACACCCAATTTTGTTGTGTTGCTAAATGTCCATGCAATCGGTTCATACCTTGTACTTTCATGTCATATTTCACATTTTCCACCCGTACTTCTACTCTCACAAAAAGTTGCCATGACTTATGCCCCAAACCTTGTATTATTTTAAAGCAGAATTATACTCTTGGAATCAATTTATTAAAAGTCGCGAAACGATGTGACATTTAGTGAATTGATGCCAATATAATAATAATCTTTTAAAATAATACTTGTTTTGATTAATTTTTAATATTAAACAATTTATATTTTCCCGTATAGTACGTATATACGGAGTAATATAGGTAGTATAGGGAAAGTTATGCTGCGCGAAAAAAGCGGCGAATTTTCGGCAGAAAAAATTAATTGCCGGGACCTGAAAACGAAAACGTGGATTTTGGAAAATTACAAAAGTTTGAATTTTTTTCGGCGTTTTCCAACAAATACAAAATTTATTGAAGACAGAGATTTTCCTCCAAATAAAATTTGTTCTCCAAAGTGAGTTCTTTCATTAAGGTCATATACATTTTATTAAAAAACTAATAGTTTCCACACAACATTGCGTGCAATATGTGCAATTTAAAAAAAAAAGCTGGCAAGAGAGAGTTTGTGGCAATTCCGAATAGCTAGCTAAGAGCCAAGGAAATAGAAAACTAATACGGGAAAGTCTGTGCCATTCTCTAGCACCACTAGTTTCGTTTCAAATATGAACAAAACATTTGAGTACATTATTAAACCCACACAAAACAAATACCTTGAGAACAAGAAGTAGCCACTTACATACATATATATTAGGCTGTATCGAAAAAAATACAATTCAATGGCTTAGTGAAAAAAAGTTAGTTTTCGATCCAAGAACAAGATCGGCATCAATAAAACCGTTTTTACTTTCCCGTATAGGTACGTATACACGGAGTGATATACGTAGTATAGGGAAAGTTATGTAATGCTGCGCGAAAAAATGGCGAATTTTCGGCGGAAAAAAATTCATTGCCGAGCCGTGATAACGAAAAAGTGGATAAATTAAGTTGCTAAATTAAGAAACAAAAATCCCCTAACACGTGGTGTAGACAGAAACCCTCTTTTGTGTGTCTCGAAAAACCAATTGAAAGGAAAACGTCCGTCTGTGTGTCCGTCTGTCCGTCTGTCTGTGAACACTTCTAGCGCCTAAACCATACGTACGATTTCTTCCAAAAATGGATATATCCAGGTCGATCTGATTCTAGTCGAAGCTTTGAGATTTTGAAAAAGATTCTTCAAAATTTTGGGGTGCTTTACATGTAGCCCCCCGGACATTTTCAAAATTTTCTCAAAAACGGCTTCAAATTTTTTCTTTAAATTTCTTGCATGATTAGGATTATGAAAGTTGGAAAACAGATGACCAAAGCATTTCCTATATCAAAAGGACTACGGCAAGGATGTTGTCTGTCACCTACCTTCTTTAAAATATATGTTAATGCGGTGTTACAGGTATGGAAAAGAAAATGTGCTGGGATGGGAATACCACTTGATGATAACATAACACTTTATACCCTACAATTCGCTGATGATCAGGTACTGATGGCGCAAGACCAGGAAGATATTGAATACATGACCAGAAAGATAAAACAAGATTATGAGAAATGGGGACTAAGCCTCAACCTAGAGAAAACAGTGCTGGACACTAGGCAGTACACATGATGTATTGACTATGGAAACTGGAGAAATAATAAGAACAGCAGAGGACATAAAGTACTTGGGAACAACAATAGGGAAACAAGGTTTTTATGAAAAGGAATGTGAAACTCGAATGATTAAAGGAAGGAAAATTTTATGAGCCCTGAATCCAGTGATCTGGGATCCAAATATAAGCAGAAAAACGAAATTTAGAATGTATAAAAGTATGATTGAAAGTGTTGCATTATACGGAGCTGAAATATGGCAACTTCCAGAACAACAGAACAGAAAATTGAGAGCCCTGGAAATGAATTTCCTCAGACGAGCTGCAGCAATATCTAGAATGGAAAAAATTAGAAATGAATGAGTTAAGGAAATAATGAATTTACATCATGATATTATAGAGGAAATTGAACAGAAACAACTCACTTGGTTTGGACATGTACAGCGAATGGAGGAGAAAAGACTCCCCAAAAGATCATTAGAATGGCAACCAAGTGAAAGGAGAAAACAAGGAAGACCAAGACCAGGGTGGAACGACCAGATCAGAAAGACAATCGAGAAGTGGAAATTACTTCCTGATGCCTGGAAGAACAAAGAAGACTGGAGAAGAAGATTAGGCTCCGGAAGACCGAAGTAGCAGTTAAGAAAACGACAAGAAGAAGAAGATTTCTTGCACGAATAGAGTAAAATACACTTATTAACATGGAATAGGTCCGATTTTCATGAATAACTCTGAATTTTCGAAAATTGTGAAAGTTTGAATTTTTTCGTCGTCTTTCTCCAACTACAAAATTGAAGATAGAGATTTTTCCTTCAAATAAAATGTGCTCTCCAAAATGAGTTCTTTGTTTAAGGTCATATACATTGTTCTGAAAATGTTAGTAATTTTCGCGCAATATTGCGTTCAATATGTGCAATTTTAAAAAATTACAAAAACTAGAATTTCTCAAAAACGGCTCCAAATTTTTTCTTTAAACTTTTGGTACGGATAGTGCTAAATGTACACTCTGAGATGACATAAACTCCATATTGCTGTATTCCTTTGTTTTTTGAAAAATTGCAAAAATGTAATTTTTTGACTTGTCTCTCACGTCGTTAATATTCACACTAGCGTCAAATCGTTCACATTATTATATTTATGAGTACATGTGCTTTAAATAAGTAATACTTCAAGTAAAGTTTATCGAAAACACAACCGTTTTCTGTGAAAACTAGCTCAAATTTCCGCATTTTCAGAAACGCTCAAACGTCATTTTCTCATAAATGATTACAAATTTTTTCTCCAAACTTTTCGAACGGATAGTGCTAATTACATTCTTTAATGTGACGCAAATTTTCTTTTGAGTTATTTTTTTGTTTTTTCAAAAATTACATAATTATAATTTTTTTGGAAGATCTCTCACATCTTTAATATGCACATTACCAGCAATTTTTAAACATTATTATATTTGTAATTGTAAATGCTTCAAATAACTTCAAATAAAGTATATTGAAAACTCAAAAATTTTCTGTAAAAATGAGCTTCAAATTTCGCATTTTTAGTAGCGCTAAAACGCAATTTTCTTTAAAACAGGACATAATTTTTAAAAGAAAATTGCCATAATTTTTTTGTGACCTTTAATACTCTAAAATAATAATTTCGTTCTACCAATAGAAAAAACCGAAAAAATTAAGAAAATGACAAAAAATGTACTTTTGGCGGTAATAGATGGTAGCTGGCAAGAAAGAGTATGTGGTAATTCGGAATAGCTAGGGAAGACCCAAGGAAATAGAAAACTAATACGGGAAAGTCTGTGCCATTCTGTAGCACCTCTAGTTTGAATCGTTCGTAGTTAAAATATTTTGTTTAATCAGGGTATTGCTTACCAAGTTTCAAATTATTTAAAGTAATGCTTGAAGTAATGTTTGAAGTAATTCTTGAAGTAACGCTTGAAGTAAAAGCGAATTTAAATTTTTGTTTTCAAAACCCGCTTTTAACTTTTCTTTAAATTTCTTGTAAGATTAGAGTAAAATGCACGTATAAAGGTGGCATAGGTCCTATTTTAAAGGTTAACTCTCAATTGCCGATAATTGCGAAATTTTGAATTTACAACGGAGGCCTCCTACAACTACAAAATTGAAGATAGTGATTTTCTCTTCAGATCAAATTTGTTGTCCATAATTATTTCTTTCATTAAAGTCATGTACATTTTTTAAAAAATGTCAGTAGTTTTTGCGGGATTTTGCGTGCAATATTTGCTATTTTAAAAAGTTCGAAAAAGATTTTTTCAAAAACGACAGAAATTTGGGCAAAAAAATTGGGACAAATTTTTTCTCTAAACTTTTGTTAGGGATAGTGCCTTATGCACTCTATGAGGTGTCATAAACGCACAATTGATCTATTGTCTTCTTTTTTCAAAAATTACAAAAATGTATTTTTTTCGAATTGTCTCTCACATCGTTAATATTTACATTAATGGTACATTGTTCCCATTATTACATTTATGAGTGTTTTAAATAATGTCATATAAAGTTTGTCGAAAACTCAACAGTTTTCTGTGAAAACTAGCTAAAACTTCCGCATTTTCAGAAACTCCCCAATGCCATTTTCCGATAAATGGCTCCAAATTTGTTTTTAAAACTTTTCGAAGGGATAGTGGTAATTGCACTCTTTAATATGACATAAGATCATTTTGGGTTATGATTTTTTTAATTACACAATTTTTTTTGAAAGATCTCTTAGGCCGTTAATATTCACATTTCCAGCAATTTGTAAACACTATTATTTGTGTGAGTAAAATGACTTCTAATGAAGTGTTTAGAAAACTCAAAACTTTGGTATGAAAACAACTTCAAATTTCGGTTTTACGGGTAGCGCTTAAACGCCATTTTCTTAAAAAGTGTTTCAAATTTTCCAAAGAAAATTGCCATTTAGGTTGAGGTTTTATTGTTCTTTAATATTCTTCATATAATATGTGCTTTGGGCGGAGATAGATGGCACCTGACGACAGAACGTATTAAGTCCGAATAGCTAGTCGTGACCAAAGGAAATAGAAAACTAATACCAAACTATACAGAAAGTCTGAGCCATTCTGTGAGACCACTAGTTTCATTCTTTTTAGATACTAGGTCGTTTTGCGACCACTGTGATTGTTTACATTGGAGTAATTGTAGAGGGAACACGACACATAAGGACAACACGAGCACACTCATATATCCATGCCCAAGGCGGGATTCGAACCCGCGACCCTTCGAACCGATGCAGAAACTGCCCTACAGCCTTAACGACCTCGGATATTCATGCCAGCGTATGTGTGACTTCGTTTTCCTATTAGATGTGCATTAGGCAAAAGTTATTAACTTTTGCCTAATATGCCTTAGAAGTTTGTAAAATGTATTCTCTGACATTCTTTATAACTTGCATCAGATGAAATGTTGAAAATGCTAATAGTCTACGATTGGACGAAAGGATTGCTACTGCATAGTAAGTGTCGGCCAATCTCAAATGAGATTGCTCCAGTTTCTGGAAAATTCTGGGATCTTTTGGTGAGTTTTGGGTGGAGGAAACAGAGCAGCTGCTTAATTTTTTACTTGATTTTTGAACGTTGGAGAGTGCGGAGCTCCGTGTCAGGAGGAGAGAGAGGGGGTTCGCGCACTTCAGGATTTTTCCTGAATCGGCGTAATTGAGTGCGGAATTGAACAATTATTTTTGATCAGCGAATTTCTTCTGTTGGCAACAGCGCCGGATGTAAATTATTTAATTTTCACGCCTAGAATTCGCGCTGAAGTGTTCTCCTTTTTTGAGCCGTGCTTGGCTGTGAACGGAGATAAAGAAATCTTCGTTATTAAAACGTACTCGATCGAGACATTAAGTCGCCGTAACTCGGCGCCGTTCCATTCACGCGGCGTGATCCAGAAAACTGTCCCTGCCCGTCCCGGCGGCTATTCACGAGCTGAACCCCGAGACATCGCTTCCGACCCAGCTGGCGTGTACCTGCTTGGAGAGAGGAACTCTATTCACGCCTCTCCGCCCTGCGCCTCGCGGGACGTCCTAGAGCTGAAAAGAAGCCAATGATCTCTGAGGGTGACGTTCACTTTTCGAGCCAGCCTGAGCTCGCAACTGCCCTTCTGGCGAGAAAGCTTATTTAACCACACTGTCAGAAATTTCCGCATTACTTTTAATGTAAAAGTACATTAAAGTAAATATCATGTACGTAAATGAAATTTAATGTACAAGTAACTTTAAAGTACGTGTGCATTAAATTTAATGTACGTGTACAATTAAATTCACTGTATGCGTAAATTAAATTTAGTGTACGTGTAAATTAATTTTAATTTAGGTACATGATACTTACTTTAATGTACTTTTACATTGAAATTACTGTATGTGTGCATGAAATTTACTGTACAAGTACTAACTTCAATATTTAAAATTTGTTCAAATAATTGTCACCCCGACCGGGATTCAAATCCGTCTCTCCCGGTTTACGCCCACTTGCTCTAACCACTATCCTATCGAGACAATCAATTCTTTAAACATGTTCTTAGGCCTGTTGGGATTTATGCAATTGTCACATTTTTGGACGCGTTTACGAGCGTTTACCCGCAGATGTTAAGAATACTAAGTTCTGATCTTAGTACTAAGTAACAAATGTATTTTAATATTTAAATGTCTTCAACGAATAGTCACCCCGACCGGGATTCGAACCCGGGACTTCTGGTTTACGCGCAGGTGCTCTAACCACTAAGCTATTGCGACATTCAATTGCTTCAGCAGGTTCTTAGGCGTAATGATATGCCCGCTATGATATGTATAATATATTCTTTACGTATAAGGAACATATTTCTTTAGACGTAATATATATATTAAATATCTATTAACTCTACAGAATTATGTATATTATTTATAATGGTCACTACTTCTTCACCTGTTTTGGACGCGTTTACGCTCGGAAATATGTTTCGTAGCCGTAAAGAGTACTAAATTCTGACATTGTTACGGTGACAAATCTTTGAAAAAATTTAAATATTTTCGGAGAATTTGAAAAAATTGTTAACTAAAGAATTAGCGTACTATGTACATCACTACAATTTTATAATAAAGATTTTTACAATTTTATTTGTTACCAATTTGAATGTAAATACGAATTTTAAACATTTATATTTTTTGTATACATGTTGAAAATACATTTTAAATTTATTATACGTAAGTTCAAATAGCGGAAGAAAATATTTCTAAACTCTACACTGATTTTAATTTAAACATTAAATTTAATGTACAACACATTAATATCGGTTTAATTTACAAGGTACATAACGTTTAATGTAGTCCTACATTAAATCTACATTGATTTTAATTTTAACATTAAATTTAATGCACAAACACATTAAAATCACTTTAACGTACACGGTACATTAAATTGAATGTACTGCAGTACATTAAATCTACATCGATTTTAATTTACTCATTATATTTAATGTACATGTACTGAAATATACCATTCTCACGTCTCATCAAAAGCGTGGCTGTAATTATGTCCTGTTCCAAATTTATTAAGATTTGGGCGCCAGAAACAGGTTACATGAATTACTACCAAAGTTTTTCTATCTGATTTTAACAAAATTATATAAAAATCCAGCTAGCTTGGGTCAATGGGTCCGGATATAAATACTCGCTATCGCCTCGATAGCCGATTACCTGATCTGCCAACTATACAGTATGGCGTGGAATCTGAAATGTAATAATTATGCTACCAACTAATTGAAAATTATGATTGACAAATGAAAAACTCTTTTCTTTTCCAAAGAACAAAATTCAACAATTTATTTAACTTTAAATTAAACAATTAATTTGATGGTCATGACCCTTTTTTGAATAAATTATCTCTTTTATACTGCAGTATTTTTTTACCGTTTTTGCATGCCAACGCTCCGTGGTCGCTTCTCACTTGGCCGTTGTTAATTCCAAGTTCCGCTTCTCTCTTCCGGTCTTGCGCCGCCGCTGACACGTCCAGTCCACACTGCCTAAACTATTTGTTAGTTCTTGTCCGACGCTCCCGGTTCCTAATCTCTCCCACCGGTTATGTAAACTATTGAAGTCCAACTGCAATGTCCGAAAATCTGAACAAGTCCTCCGCGAAATCACTTCTGGTAAATTATTTCAAAGTCCGAAAACAAACTATCACTTCTCTCACAAGAAAAATACAAGTCTCACTTTCCCACTATATTGTCTACAAACGATCTTTACGCTACGGCACCCAGAGTCAGAATGTACGATCTTCACTCCACGACACCCCGAGTCAGAATGTACGATCTTCACTCCACGACACCCCGAGTCAGAATGTTCTATTTAATGCCTTCTTGAACCCTTTATGGCTCGGTAAGCGTCCATCCTTCTATTATTTCAAAACACGGCGGCAACATTAGACTATCTAATCTTTAATAGCCAACCCGTGCGTCTCTTACAAATCCGAGTAGCCGCGACCTCCGTCAGTCATTCGTTTTTAAACCAATTACATCTTAGGTTCTTCAGCCATCTAGCCGGCGTCCTGACGTCATCAAGGCCCGTGTATAGTTTGTTGACCTTGCCAACCTCTGCGCTGACGTTGCTAAGGCCACATACCGCCATATTGAATCCCCATTTATCTACCCCATGTATAGCTAACATCATTAAAATAAAATCTATCATATTTTGGTATATCACAGTACATTAATATCGTTTTAATGTACACGGTACGTTAAATTTAATGTGAAAAAGTGCTTTAAACTACATTAAATTTTATGTAATTTCTGACAGCACAGAACATTAAATTCTCAAAATCAGTAAAATTTTCTTAATTGTGTCATTTCAAAGAACGGTTTGTGGCCGCGCTCAGGCCTGCAAGAAAACCAGCGAAACATTTGTCAAACTATTAGCTTTAAGATTTATTGTAATTGGTACTTTGGGAGAACACGAGCTCGTGATTGAGGTCTTCCTGAGAAAGTTAACGTGTTTTTTGACAACTATTCCTATTTTTGAAATTAAATCTTAATTTTATTTGACTCATTTAACTTCTTTTAATTCACTCATATACAACGTCGCTCCACCATCCATCAGTTCTATTTCAGCCGACCCATCTGCCATCTGAGCTAGCCTGGCAGGTAAGTCCGCCGAACCGACGTGTCGGAGAGAGACTGACGTCGCAGTATAGAGTACTGGTCATTTTTTGATTTTATTCTTCTCCACTTTGATTTTATTTGTTTCATTACATCGTCTCAAAAGTGTTTGGAAACACTGTTTCCAGGGTTCTATTCTGGCCTCAAGCTCCTGCTAAAGATGGAATAGTAATTTTCATGACAAGGGTGCGTAGTGATTCGGTCCAAGATCGAGATTGAGAGGACTTATAATCTGCTATTCTTCGAGATATGAAACACCTTACTTCAAACTAATATTACAATAGTACATTATGAAACGATGATGTAATGATGGGTATTAATACACGAGTGTGATATTACTATACGAGCGAGGTACGAGCGAGTATCGTAAACTTCACACGAGTGTATTAATACCCATTACATCGAGTTTCATACGGTACTTTTTCTACGACTTATGGTAACTTTTATAAGTTAAACGTCTCCACTGAATCGTTTCGTGGCAGTCGACATGCAAGATTCAGCCAAGGCCACCTAGCGGGCACTCTACCCTACACCCGCAGTTGGCTTTGTTTTACCACAGCGCTTGCGAGCGATTACAAAGGTTGCGGCAATAATATTCCGATGTCACCATTTTCGCATTTTCTCTCATTTCTGGAAACGTCAACACCACCAGAAAGAACTACCATTCACTAAATATTTTAAACTAAAGAATTGGCCGGTTTTTAAGGACAATACATGGCAGCAGCAAATAACACAAAACGGGTTGCGTTCAGATCATAACGTCACTCAAATGTTCTCTGCAATAACAACCACTGCGCTAGTCAAATAGGATTAAAGTGAAATTACGATCCAATTTATTTTAAATAAAATGTCACATAAAAATTACTACTGATAAAAGAAATTAAAACTGAGAAGCATAATATGATATATTATATATTAAATGCAATTTTAATGTACACACTCGAACAAAACATTTACTGCACCGATTCTTAATGATTAATGAAGTACCAATACTTGTTTTGTAAGCTTCTCAGTTACTGGTCAAGAACCTGTATCATAATGAAAACTGTATCGAAATGGCTATCATTATGCAACTGGTTGCAGCCAACCAGTGACAGCATTATACAACGGGAGTAGAAAAAACTTGTTATAATGTTTTAATTTGTACACAGTTGTTGATAGTATATTTTGAGTGCAAAATCGTTCTTTTTTTTGCGATCGATTCGTTTCTTTTATGCGATCTAATTTCTTTTCGTTGCATCGTTCGTTTTTGTTACTTTCTCGCCTTACGAATACTTCGCAAGAAGAGAAAGTTATGTAATCGTGCGCCGGAAAACGGGGAATTTTCGCCAGAAAAAACGCTTATAGCAGGGGTCTGGTAACGAAAAAGTGGATAAAACCTGTTGCTAAATTTAGAAAAAAAATCCTCCATCTCGTGGTGTAGTCAAAATCCATGTCTTTTTGTTTCTTGATACTGCAAAATCGATTGACGGCAAAAACGTTCGTCCGTCTGTGGTCTACGCTAGCGCCTAAACCGTTCAGCCGATTTGCTTCAGAATTGATATTCCGCAATCGTTTCAAGGTTCCTAGGATTTGAAACCGATATTTTAATTTTTGGGGGTACCTTACATGAACCCCTTCGGAGATTTTCAAAGTTAAAAGAAAATGGCTCCAAATTTTTTGATTAAAGTTTGTTGTTGAATAGTCTGCGTCTGACTCCAATGGCGAAGATGGTTAAAGACCGTTGGATCTGAACGCTTCACTTCGGAAGATGCCGGGTTCGAATCCCAGATAGGGATTTTAATTTGATAAATTAAATTAATTAGTTAAATAAATAAATAAACGTGTGGTGCTATATAATGGCACCGACTTTCTCGCAGTAGTTCTTTTTGTAATGTCGATCATCGGATAGAGGATTTGGTTCAGCCTTTCTTTGTTGCCCAAAAGACATGTTTTTCGCATGTTGACAATTACAGGCTTCCTAATGACAGAGCTGATACAATAATGTTTTGCCTAAAATATAAGTACATAGCCTGCATCTCACTCCAATGGCGAAGATGGTTAAAGCGCGTTGGGGATGAGCACTTCACTTCGGAAGATGCCGGGTTCGAATCCCAGATAGGGATTATAATTTGATGAATGTGTTGTTGCAGAAAAAAACATTGAAAAGTTTTATTAGAAACTGTATTGAAAATCATTTGAAGTACTTCTACTCACGAATAGAATCAATGCAGATAAATATACAGGACTTGTCTGTGTTTTCCCATATTGCATCTTTTAAACAATTTTTCAACTCTGTTATTCGATTTCTGAAACGTATGTCATGTCAAATCAATCGTTGTTTTGTGTATATCTGTATGAACCAATTTAAGTAAAATGATGAGTATTTCAACGTGAAATTGAAATACAATATAACCAGAACGCATGTGATCAACATGCATATCCTAACGGTTCCGAAATTATTACTTTCTCGCCTTACGATTACTTTGTAAGAAGAGAAAGTTATGAAATCGTGCGCCGGAAGACGGCGAATTATCGCTAGAAAAACTCTTATAGCTGGGATTTGGTAACGAAAAAGTGGATAAAACCCTGTTGCTAAATTTAGAAAAACTAGTGGTGCTGTAGAATGGCACAGACTTCATCGCAGATCTTAGTTTTGTATTCTCTGAATTGAACTTGTTTTTCTGTTATGAATGATGATCTTCCCAGATACCTTCTTTGAGCACCTAAAGGACATTTTTTTTACATTCTCTGGATTTTTTGGTTTCCTAATGCGAGAATTGAAACCACAATAGTAAGCACTGTTACTATTATGTAAGTTAAATATCATGCATATCCATTGTGGTTGCAGCGTTAATCAGCGAGAATTGGCACATCTCTTCTGAGGGAAGCTTCGCCGGTTCGATTCCTGTTTTGGAATATTATTTGTCAAAATTCTCTGTCACAGGAAATAAATGAAATTCTAGAAACTTTATTGAAAACCATGTGAAGCCATTTGAATCACAAATATTGATAATTACGATAAATTAACTGGAATTGTTTGTATATATTTATTTCGAATTTTTAGCTTTTAACAATTTTCACGTCTCTTCTCAAATTTGTAAAGCATATGTACCATCGTATCAACTGTTTCTTTATCATGCATTTGCCATTTTATAGCTCGGTTCGAGTCTTTTGATCGCTCTGTTCGAATTATCCGGTGCTAGTGTGGCGTAGTGGTTATAAGTGCCGGTTCGTTAACTTTGAATATCGTATTTCGGGTATCGGAACGGAAAACGTTTGCTGGTAGAGAACAGTTTGGTTGGTTTATGAAGTAGTGGAATAGCATGTAGGACCATATAGAAACAGTGCGAGAAAGTATGTGCGTTGGAAGCACCACTAGTTTGTTAATGCATGTTTAATAGGATTAGAACGTTTACCCACAGACAGTACTGGACGTATATGATATGTGGGTCATTTCAGAGCTTGGCCATTGGGAGTTGGGTTGCAGTATGAAAACTATTTTTAGTTGTAAAGCAATGTTTTACAAAGTGCAATATGTTCGAGAGATAAAGTACACTCTAATATAAACATTTAGATAAAATTCTATCATAACCAATCAGATATGTTTATTTTTTTAGAGAAACAGAAATAATACTTAGTATTTTCAATATTTACAGTAAATTGATAAACTGATGTGGCAACCTCAATCATTGTTGGAAATATCGATTTTCGCAATTAGAGCTTGGACCTATCGTCAATTTTAATATCTAACGTCTCAAACCCTTTATATTTTTCTTTTTTCGAAATATTTTCTGATATAATGTTTCACAAAGTGGACAATATACACACTTTTAGTTTTAACTTTAGTTGTATTAGTATAATTGGCACTTTTTAAACGATTTCTATCAAAAAGAACTTCAAACTGTAGGTAGGGAGAACTGGGATTAATTGAAGACCTTGAGCCAATAATATGCTACGTCACATTTCTGATGAAATTGAGATATTTTATTGTATTTCGACGCCCCATAGATGTATCTACATGTTGAATTTTTATTTTAAAGATTCACCGCAAGATGGCAGTGTAATTCATAAATTAATGTTTCTTATCCCAAAGTGTAGAATGCAATGTCTAAACATTTACTTTCCTTTTCCTCAAAACTTACAGTGGCATAGCATGCTATTGTTCCGATGCCTTCAATTGTAAAGTACAAAACAGTGCATAGAAATAAAGATGTGTATTTCACAGATTTCCCCCAGATCTCATGAAACATTCTTAAAATAAATGTCATGACACTGCTACAATTTTATCGTTTTTGCATTAAGAACACATTTTGATTATGGCGATGGAACTCTGGGATCTACCGTTTTTGTAAAATATCCAAGGTTTGCGTCAATACAATCTGCAATCCGAGGTATGTACATCTTGATCTCCAAGATGTTGCGGTTGAGCGCATCCAGTATCTTTTTGAAAGAAAGTCGATTCTCTTCACACTACAGTGATATCCCATACTTTGCCCTTTGCTTTACTTTTTCTGAGGAATCATTACCTAGAAATTCTCCATTCTCTCGTTGGTGAAAGAAATCCTAAAAGCGAATTGTACATTGATTCAAAACCTGCATACAGTTTCTGTAGTGTTTTCATTTACGTGGGGTCTCAAGATCTTATTACTAGTTATTGATGTGACAATGAACTGGATGGATCCCGATGTATCATACGATTTCGATAAATCGTACACATGAAACCACTTTTATTTTTTACCAATACTCTTTAATATAAAATTTATTTTCATTCCGATTCGGAGTTGGCTTACATATTGTACTTTCTAAAATATTACTATAAAAGTATAAAAATCCCTTTAAAGTAATCGTGTTATACTTTTAGAGTTGACAATGACAAGAAATCCACTGAGATTATCTGCTGGCTTCACTTGCTATTGTAATTAATGTGTTCATTAAAGAAGTGAATACTTTATTTATTTTAAGGTATATTACCGTTTCGTTGTTATCAAGAAAATACGATCTTTCGTAATACTACAAATTGCTCAGCTGCATTATTATAATTTCATCTACCATTTTGACGTTTCTTCGTCGTGAAAAAATTAATTTTGTAAACAAAATACTCAAACATTTTTTGACTTTTTCTTCTCATTATTTGGTAGCTTGCGTGTTACCAACAGATGTGGACTTTTAATACAACCATGGTTGAAAATGTTAAAGTCTTTCAGATTGAGTACATTTCAGGAAATTGTGTCCCACCTATTTCATGGCAAACCTGGATCTTCGTACGGTCGAATTGCCGGGCGCGCGAACTTGTTCGCTGAAGCGGATAGTGACGGGAGTCACAATCATGTTGGGAGTCAGGAACTGGTTGAGGGTCGTGGCTCCTTGGCGAGGATTGCGGTCGAAAGGGTATCCCATGGGTCTACGGTCAGGGAAGTTCTGTCGGAAGATGCCGCAGTAGCTGTGCCCCGCTGTGCATGTAGACGGCGCAGCAGTTGGCTGATCGACCTGAAAACCAAGGGGAGAGGTGAGACAAACCGAGAAGTGATTAAAAATAATATTTTCACGATTACATAGGTGGTACGAGGTTTCATGAACTGTGAACTGTGAGATTTCAAAGAGGTGGTTGAAGTAAAATGTTTGTGGCTTTGTGGTTTGTGCCATTAAGAGAGGAGGATAATTACCTACGTCTTACAATTTTATTTTGAATTTCTTCATCTTCATCAAAATTGAAATTGATATTAAAAATATCACGACCGAATAATTTGAAATTTTAGTATCTGGAGCATTTCTTTTATAATGGTGGAGATAAGTAAATACCGCGTTGCGTGTACATACAGATATTTTACGAGAAATTTACCGCAAAAAGGGTGAAAACTGGCCAATGATAAAATCCAATATCCTGTTTCTGTTGCACGATAAATCAAAGTTCAATATAAAGCTCGTTTTACTTTTTCATTTCGAAGTTGCCACTTCCACACGAAGTTGTTCTTTTAATGTGCTTGAAGGAATGGTGGATAATACGTATGTATTTTGATACGAAATAATTTTGCCGTGACAATTGGCAATCATATTTATGATGTATAAATACCCCACTGTGGTTTTGAGAGAATGGAAAATTTTCTACTATTCCTCGAACTTAGAAGCTCTGATATGCCAATAAAGGCAACGATTTATTTACTCACCCTATCATCCGCGAAGTTGGACACCATGACAAAGAGATCTGCTTGAAGACCCTCCTGAGATCCTTTTGGCACGAGCATGTGCTGGGGCCAACCACATCCACAATAGTTAAATTGATCTTGAGCGTCGCCAGCCTCAGTTGGAATTGCGTTCAAATCTCGGAAGGTTCGTTCATATGGAATTGTCAACGAACTCTGGGTACTCAAACGCTGAATAGTATTGGCACCAGGCTGAACTGCAAGGTGTATGATCATGGTTCATTATTATTGGTTTGAGGTACAATGACGATATATACCAGGGCTTTCCAACTAGCGGCCCGCCGGATCTTTTTGTGCGGTCCGCAACTGCTTTGAAAAATTATACTATAACCAAATTCACTTATTGCACAATTCATCTTGTTTTTATTTAATGATATATTAATTTTCTCATTGTAATACGTTAATCATTAAGTGTATTGAATGAAAGTCATGTCTATTATATATTTGTTTCAGTAAAATCCTAGTAGTTATGGTGAAAACCATATTAAATTACGGTGCGGCCCATATACTCTTTGTGGCCCGCGGCTTAACTACAATGTGATATGTAGTCCATAAGTTCTTCTACGTTGGACAGCCCTGTTATATACTATTAAAATGTCTACTTTAACCAGGAAAATCGCAAAGTAATTAGCAGAACAAATGTTTTGTTCCATCTGATAGTTACACTCTGAATTCACGTTATCATTAACTTTATGCATTCTAAAATCGAAACAAAACAATTGTAAAAAAATGTACACAGAATTTATTGATAATTTCTAACGTATGCGTGGTGCAGTTGAAAAAGTTAAACATTTGAATTTTGCTGAGTATTGTCAAGGCACATTTAATTATTTTTGATATAGCAATGTCCCGTAAATTGGTACACTCACAGTTGAATTGGAATTTGTCCATTTCGATGAAAAACAGCCTTTGTTCGCGGAAGGTCAGGGGTGTTCCACGTTCATCGAATTTAGGTGCCATGAAGATTCTGACAGTTCCAGTACGAGCAGCTCCAGAATTTTGCACCTGTCACACAAAAGACAACGAAACAAAGATTTATTGACATTCTAAATTGGCGTTGAACGAGTCAAGCACTTTTCTAAAATTAATACTTCGTTGTTTGTATTGACAATTAAACGTAGCCATACAATTTTGTAAACGAATTTTATAAAAGAAGTATCTTACTCTATAGCATCCTTTCAAATCAGGATATCAATTATCAGGATATTTTAGAATTCTTGTTTATGTATTGGGGCCTACTTTCTCAGTTAGAGACGTAGTTGAGGAAGAAGGAGGCGCGGTATTTCAAGATACAGCACTTCTTATTCTGTTTATAATGCTGAATGAATGTTGACCAAACATATTCACAGGGCATGGAATTTACAGGTGATCGCAGTAATTCCTTATTGTCTAATAATCTCCAAATGAGGAGGGCAGCAGACTTGATTATTGTCGTGGTCTAGATACTTTCGTGGTATGAACTAATCGGGACGCAAGTTCGAATTGTATATTTTAAGGTTTTCGGTTGTTAAATGAACAAATCTTAGGAATCTTTCAAGAAACCTTGTTTAAAATCCATTTCATCTAAAAACGATAAATTAGAGTTTTTAATAACACTTATGTAGATAAACATTTATGAAAGTTATTAGATATTAACATATCTCTATCGAGTAATTTTGTTGCAATATTTTCTTTAAAAAATGTACTTTGTCTTCTACGACTACAATCGTGATATTGTTTTGAGGACTATTTGATTCTTCAATGGCGTTAAATATATTTACATTGATCTCTTTATTTTTCCATTGTGGAATTTTACGCTTCTTTCGCATTACTAGTTACCATATGATAGAGGGTAGGTCTATCAACGCAATGTGAAATACTAGCAGTGAACAGAGAGATCTTACTAGAGGGACGAATCTCGGCAGTGATTTTACGTTTTCAAATTCATCGATTCTACCACAAAAGTTGGTTCAATAATCAAACACAACAAAACTTCATTGATAAGAAGGCGATGACTTTGATTATAAAACCTTTGCCGGAGCAAATATATTTTTGTCCCTAGTGCCGATTTCATTTGCAACCGATTCAGATCTGTACATTGAGAACCTAGCTACCCACTGCTCGCTCGTTTTTACACTCCCGTGCAGGTCCAAATGAAACTTCTAAGTGTGATTGCCACAAGTGAAATCAGGAGTTGTAAAAATTATTCATTTAAGGGCGTATTATATTCCAGAAATAAATTTAACTTCTTAACCAGTGAAGAAATCATTCTCTAGCGTATAATGTCAGAAAGATTTCCAGCCTTGGGTCCCTATTCAGAAAATAAATTTAGAAAATTTCCTTTTTTGAACTACGTGATGGACGGTAGGTTTCGAACCAGTCGACCAGTCGACTGCCAAATGAGAGTTTCAGGTCGTTTTTCCGAATTTCCAATTTTTCCGACTAGCATCTGTCCGAATATTTCCCATTTTCCTTTTTCCGAAGTCCTATATTCTGTAGCCAAAATTTCCAAAACTTAATAATTCTGAATTAAAAATGATATAATAAGAATTTTTACAATTATTGTAAATTTCCTTCCTAGGGCATTGCATCTTACATGAATAGCCCTTGGGCATTGCATCTTCTGTACATGAATAGCCCAAATGAGAGAAAGAACTAATTCTATAAATATGCTTTCAAAAAGTGCAGTACACATAGTATTTATTATATCTTTTTCAGTCACAGATAACATGTTGTAGGTGTATTACGCTCATTCTTAGAGTGCGAACCAAATTCCCGACTTCTTCACGAAACTTCGTATAGAGGATTTTTTTTTACCTGATAATAACGCATAGCCCAAAGATACGGCTACAGAGACTTTCCATCTGGTAACTAACTGATGCACTACGTCGTAACAAATACTTGATAAAATAGAAATCGGTAATAATGGTTTTTGTAGCAATGAATTCGGAAAGTTGGTTTCAGAAAATAACTATATTCGGAAAAATGTCCATTGGGAAATTTTATTTCAGAAAAATGTTTTCGAAAAAAAAAGAGTGCAACCTCCAAATCCGTGCGTAATCATGCAGGTGCCATCGCAGACGCGCTTTCAGTCTCCCCTACAAATCTTTTTGAACAGGAACCACACATCTCTAGGGGCGGCAAGCGTTCTGGACGTATACCGACTTATCCTTAGGACATTTCCTAAGCCGTCTACTTAGATCCCCAAAAAGGCATAACCCGACTTCATCCCATTCTCTTTTTCTCTTTTTAGTATGAGGATTGATTTCTACGTTTCCCGTGGCATGCTTAGAATCACAGTGAATGATAATGATTTATACACTTTTGCCTGATTTCAAGAAATATTTGCATGTCCTTTTAGAGCATTGCCAAAGTTGCCTCTTAAAAGTTTGTGAAAACAAAACATAAAATCAAGTATCACAAGCATATTCTTAGTTCCCTGACTTAACATATACAATTCCGGAGATTCTGCTATGTTCACCAGTGTTAGAGGTTTTCTCTGGACTGGTGCGAGAACATCTACGAGTACATGTGCTACTTATGAATGCAAAATTAATTAAAATTTGTAGTCCTTCCCAAACACCGGATGAACGAAACGCGTTGCAGTCGGGTCATGCCTTCTCAGGTAATGATTTCCTCCTCCAGGAGACATCATCTTAAAGTAGCACTGACCGTGCGGGCAAGGAGGTTTGTGTGCTCTTATCAAGCTGAGGGCACACAGGGGTAGCATTGATGATGGTTTGGAGAATCGATCAATGATGCTACTGGTAGGGGCACCCATGCTGTACAGGTCTCAGCGGAGGAGCCAGACGAAGAGCTGTCTCACAACGACCCACCAGTACCACTTCATCGCCTCTATCCATAGTCCATCATGCCTCGTCCCAGTGTTCCTCCCTCTCCCCCACCAACGGCAACTAGCCGAAATAGGTGGTCCCTTCACTAGTGTGGCATTGCTATTCTTTCTTTGTGCCACACTCCTTTATTCTTTCCTATTAGACCGATCTTGGTCTCTTGTGTTTTTCGACCCCGATGTTATTAGGTTGAGAGGCCTAGGGATTCCTTATTTTTCCTCTCTTATTCTTTCCTTATTCTATTCTATACTTTCTTCCTCCTTTCTTTCTATCTCTATATGCCCTTCTTTTCCGGTTTCAACCTGCTGCCTTGCAGGAGGGGGCGGGAGCCCTAAAGGCTGAGGGAAGGAACCCTGAAAAAAACCTTGGGCAGAGAGGGCTCAAAGGCGTGGAGCCAACCTCCCTAGGGGAGAAAACCTCCAAAAAATCCTGGCCTGCCAGGTTGAAGGTTGGACTATGGGCCAACACCCCATTCCCGTAAAAAATCTAAACCAGTTAAAAACTCTAAGCAGCCTTTAAACGGACCCAATCGAAGACGACTTAAGCAATGAAACAGGACAATGCAAATGGCAACGTGGAATGTACTGGGTATTAGCAAAAAATATGAAGAAGTATTCAGTCAGTTGGAAAAATTAAATATAGACATTTGTTCGCTAACGGAAACTAAGAAGAAAGGAAGAGGAATTGAAGACTGCAGTAATTATATCCACATTTATATTGGTGTAAACAAAGACAATAGTGTTAAATGTGGAGTATCAGTAGCAATCCACAAAAAATATAGAAAGAATATAAGAACCTGGAATGAGATTAATGAGAGACTGCTAACAGTGAAGTTAGATATATTTGGTCATACTATGGTAATTTTATCAGCATTTGCTCCCACTGAAGATGCAATAGAATCTCTAAAAGATTCGTTTGAAGAAGAACTAGTGGCAATATTAGAAGACATTCCTTCAAGCAAGGAAATCTTAATAATGGGAGATTTAAATGCCCAAACGGGAAGTAAGCAGAATAATAATATAGTGGGTAGATATGGAGTATGTAATAAAAATGGATAGAGATTAATAAATTTATGTAGTCAAATGGATCTTAAAATCATGAATGGGTTCTACAGACACAAAGATATCCACAGTTATATATGGACACAACCTACCAGGATTATTAAATAAATAATTTATTATTTTATATTAAGACAGAGAACGTATCTAAAATGCCAAGACGTCAGAGTTTTAAGAGGAGCAGAATGCGGAAGTGACCACTATTTAGTTAGAGCACTTCTTTATGTTTTTCACAAACCAAACTTCCAAAAGAAACTCATGCTTCTTGTAACCCAAAAATATATCAGTTGGATAGTCTACAAAATGACTCTACCAGTTTCCTATATAAATGTAGACTGGCAAACAAACTGCAAATAAATGTAGATAGATCAGCAAGTGAATTATATGAGCAAATAAAAACAGTAATCCATGAAGCAGCTTTTGAAGCATTAGGTGAAAAGCCCTAGATAAAGGAAAAACAAACATACTGGTGGAATGAAGATTTGAAGCAAATGATTGAAGAGAAGAAAGTGAAATATAAAAAATGGCTAAGCTCAGGAAATCCCAGAGACATAACAGCATATACAAAGGTTAAAATATCAGTAACGAAAGTTAAGGCAAAGGGTTGGGAAACATAATGCTCTGAAGTAAATAAGTTAATGGGAAGCAATAGGTCTAGAGAAGCATGGAAAACAATAAAAGAACTAAAAACTGATGTGTCATGTAAATTTAGAATGTCACCAATCAATATTAAACAGTGAGAGGTATATTTTCAAGACCTTCTGAGGGAAGATAGAGCAGAATACAAATACATCAGTTATAATGCAGATAATGTACTAATACATGAATCTATACCAAAAATAACTCTCAAAGAATTAGAAAACGCTCTGAGAGGGATGAAAAATAATAGATCCCCAGGCCCAGGAGGGATACCGGTTGAACTGTTAAAACACTCTCCTGACCAAATGAAGGAAATTATTGTAAAGTTATTTAATAAATGTCTCATAGATGAAGAAGAAATTCCTGAAGAATGGAAAAAAGCAGAAATTATATCAATGTAAAGGCAATAAAGGAAAATGTGAAAATTATAGAGGTATTAGTGTTACAAGTTCAATTAGTGGACTGTACGGACGAATAATTAAAGGAAGAATTAAGTCAGAGATAGAAAATCTGGAAGAACAAAGTGGTTTTATGGCTGGCCTTTCATGTGTAGATAACATTATCTATCCAACAAATTTTAGAAAAAAAGAAAGCCTGTGGAAGAGATTCTCATCTATTGTTTGTTGACCTTCAAAAAGCATATGATAGCATTCCTATTAGCAAACTTTTTAAAATTTTAGAACAAAAATATAATTTTCAATTAGTTAACAAAATTAAGAAAATGTACAAAGAGAGTAAAGGTGTTGTGAAAGTAAATGGACAAGTATCAGATGATATAATAATGTCTAAAGGATTGAGACAGGGGTGCTGTATGTCGCCAACTCTTTTTAACATGTTTATTGCCGAAGCTCTGAGAGAATGGAGGAGGAACTGCAGTGTAATGGGAATGCAAATTGGAGAATCAACACTGGATGTTCTACTCTTCGCAGATGATCTAGTCATAATGGCTGAGGATGAGCAGAATATGAACTATATGTTTAGAAAATTAAAACAGGAATTTGATCTCTGGGGATTGCAAATAAATGTCTAAAACTAAGTATATGGTAACAGGAGAACATGGAAAAGATCTGTGTATCGGAAATGATTAAATACAATTACGTGATGATTTCAAATATTTAGGCTTTACAGTCTCAAAAGAGGGCACAAGCAACAAGGATATTAATAATAAGATAAATCAAGGGAAACAAGTCATAAATATGCTAAATCCAATTCTGTGGAACTCCCAGTTATCAAATAAAACAAAAATATACAGTACCATAATATAGAGCATTGTTACATATGGCTCAGAAGTATAGAAAGTAAACCAAAGAAACAAAAAGAGATTATTGACTTTCAAATGGACTCTCTGAGACGAAGTTGCAAAATATCTCGTTTACACCACATATGTAATGATGAAATAAAGAATAAAATGGAAATTCAAAAGGATATAATAGATACTGTAGAACGAAAACAGCTTCAATGGTATGGACATCTGCTGAAAATGTCAGAAGAGAGGTGGCCCAAACAAGTATATAAATGGATACCACCGTATAGAAGATGGAGGGGCAGACCATCAACCCCATGGAAACAAGGAATAGTGACTGCAATGGCGACAAGAAATTTGACAGACGAAGATGTAATGGATAGAGAAGGCTGGAAAAGAGGAACCGAGATACATCGCCAGATGTAAACCACTCGGAGATATGTAGGTAAAATTACGTGAAAGAGGATTAGCTGGAAAGCGAGGGTGAGGGGAAAATGACTGCGGGATGCAGTCGGGCCATTCCTAGGGTTCCCATTAGAGCTCCTGACTTGGGTGATTGCTCGATTGTTAGTGATTCCGGGCGCATCAGCATCTAAGGTCGTTAGTCCCGTAAGTGTAGTGCATTTTTTGTTGGGAGGTGGTGGTGGTGGTGGTGGTGGTGGTGGTGATCTTCCTCTGCTGGATGGTGAGACCCTGCGCCGACCTACCGTCGGCTAACGGGGTCTCCTCAATTAGCCCTCCAGCGGGGCACCGCACCATCCGGGACAACCTCCGAGCTCCCAATCGGTGTCCCGGCGTATGTGGTAGTATATTACATGTACGTGAGAGTGTGTTTAAGTAAGGGGTGAGGATAGGACAAGAAAGAGGAAGGTAAGATAGCGCGCGGTCCGTGGCAATTTTGTTAGGAAACTGTTCCGGCATTCGCCTGGTGTTGATCGGAGAAACCACGGAAAACTAGCGATCAGCGCAGCGGGCCGCTAGAATTCTTCTCCTGAGAGCGAATGAATTCAACCTAGCTGTGGAGCTAGTGTGGAATATCCTGCCACCTAGGACCTCCCGGCCAGAGGCACCGCAGGGACATCTGATGCCCTGAGCGCCCTCTGCGGTCGCCCTGCGGTCAGTGATGTGCGTCTACGCGTAGAGAACCACAGTCTACGTCCACACGTAAACAACGCGTAGACAACGGACGCTGCGTAGAGAAAGGTAATCTATGTCGACAATGGTTATGTACCTTTTTTGTGGGACGAATCTAAGAGGGTCAGGCTCCGCCCTCAAAGCCAAAATGTATTCACAATTATTGGATCACAATTATTGAAAATTGATTGAATCACATCTAAAGGAGTACTAAAGGAGTGCAAATTGGAACAAGTTCCTTCTGGTTTCTTGAGAGTGATACGGAGGTTGCCATTTCTTCATTAGGAATGG
Organism: Acheta domesticus; assembly: GCA_031308135.1. Classification (NCBI taxonomy): domain Eukaryota; kingdom Metazoa; phylum Arthropoda; class Insecta; order Orthoptera; family Gryllidae; genus Acheta; species Acheta domesticus. Next base: position 68,729,064 of record JAHLJT010009355.1, read on the forward strand.
TATATTTTGTTTGACTTACTGAATCGTAAATATTTTTTTAATATTACGTGATTAAAACATGATTCTACTATTACTACTTATTATTATACACTTTTCGGGTTATTTGATGTGGAAAAATAAGTAGTCTACACAGAATACATTGTCTACGTAGACTACATGTAAAAAAAGTCATGTAGACTACACGTAGATGACGCGTAGAAAACATGCGTAGACGTAAAATTGTAGTCTACGGCACAACTCTGCCTGCGGTGCGGAGCGCCGGAGCGCCAGGCTGGCCACTCGCTCACCTGGATGCGGTAGCTGAAGGGCGAGTGCTGCAGGTGAGTGATGCGCACGAAGACGGAGCCGCGCGGCGCGAAGTCGAGGCCTCGCGAGAGGTCGATGTCGCTCTGCTGCCAGAAGGTGTTGAATTCGTTGTTACTGCGCGCCCCGTTCGTCTGCACTTCCGCAGCCGTCACTTGGATGCCGTCGAACGCCAGCTGCAAGAGGAGCGAGACGTTGAAGCGGATCGAGTGGGATCGAATCCTATCGGCCTATCTCGACCGATATAAACGAATTGTCTTTTTTGACACGGGTGATAATCAAATCTTGGGTAAAAATTATCCTTCGCTTCTTCCTTGATGCTCATCATCTCTCGCTGAAGATGTGCATTTTTGTGTATATTTTGTCATTAACTCAAGTTTTATGAAAAGCCACTCATGTTGCCACTCATGTTGTGTCATGATTTAATTGTTACTTTTTCACTACGGAGAAAAGAGAAAGTTATGTAATGCTGCGCGAAAAAAAACACGAATTTTCAGCAGAAAAACTCTTTTTACAGAACCCTGGTAACGAAAACGTGGATAAATCCAGTGGCAAAATTTAGAAAAAAATCCTCTATTACGAGGAATAGCCAAAATCCATGTTTGTGGGTCCGTTATGCAGAAAAATTGAATGACGGCAAAAGGTCTGTCCGTCCGTCCGTTTATCTGAACAACGCTAGCGGCAAACCGTTCAGCCGATTTTCTCCAAAATTGATATTCCCCAACCCATCGGGCTGATGTCGCGGTCCCTTAAATTCGAAATCGATATTATAATTTGGGGGTACTTTACACGAAGTCGCTGGGACATTTTAAAAACAACGGCTCGAACTTTTTCGATTAAATTTTGTTGTTGGATAGTGTGAAGGACGTTTAAGAGATTTGTGCCGGTCCTATTTCAGCTGAAAACTCTGATTTTTCGAAAATTACAAAACTTCCAAATCTGTTTGACGTCTTTCTACAACTACGATTTTAAAGAACGTTTTTTTCTTAATGAAATCTGTTCCTTAAAGATAGATTTTGAAATAAGGTCATGTACAATTTTTTGAAAAGTTGAGTACTTTTCGCGTAATTTCGCGTAAAAATACTTGCGTGTAGTTATATGCTGTTTCAGCTCTACCAGTTTTTAATTTTAGAATTACTTTCTTTATAGATTAATTTCTTCTTTTCACGCTTTTGTGTATAATTTTTACTTTTAAGACTGCACATCATTGAAAAAATGACGGCATCTGTGAGTGGTGGTGTTATTAAAAATTGCATACCTAAATGAGTTTTGTAAAACAAATGGTTGGGATAAAAAGTTCCCTGAAGCACTTTTTTTAGGTTGCATCGAACAATAGAATAAATGAAATATTTTCATAGATTTTGGAATTACTACGGAGGAGAGAATGGTGTGCGGATCCTGTTTACTCGTGGGCTTGGTGAAAACGCAGAAACAATCGTCAGAAACTTTATTATTAGCGCCAGTCAGGCGGAGGAAGTGATCGAAGCGTAGGCACTTTCGCTTCGTTGGAAGGGAAAACCTGGACAGAAGTCACGATTTCCCAAAGACGCAATTCCAAAAGAAATAATACTAAGTTATATCTTGATGCTGAATTTCAAGTTTATTAAATACTGTAAAGCAGCTGTTTTAGAAAGAAGTTGACATGGCAATATTTCCCTAAGAATACGAACAATTCATCATTTTGAATTAATATTCTGTTTCTTTTTCTTAATGTGACTTTCAGTGAGTGGTTAGTTTAGAACCTGTATGTCGAATTGATGTTCCTCGGGACCCACAACATGAAGATCCTACATATGTAGTTTGAGCCGCAATTACTAGTATGTTTCTCTCTTCTATAAAGAACTCCGCAGGAGTACTATAAATAGTAGGCCTAAATATTAAGAAGTAAATGAAAGAAACGTCAGCAAGTTTTTGGCTCAGTCAAAACGGCAGTAAAATTTAAAATTAGAATATTATTCCCCTTCTGCGACAATAATTAATGTGCGAATTTATTAATAGTTACATGTATATCAAAGAAGCAGTTGAACATGCCCTCCTGGCACTGTAAATCGTATGCCGTTGCTAGTGTACGTCGAAAGATGTGAAATATCTTCGGATTGAAAGATAATGAAAACATCTTGAAAAAGAAAAAAATGTATACTACTTCAATCTTATTGGGTAATACCTCTTGCACTGTGTAAGGAGCGAGAGTTCGCTTATGCTCTTGGAAAATGTCGTCAACCATCGCGTGCCAACGGTAGAACACTGGGTCTCTCATTGCAGTTGTGGAGTCTCCCATGACGCTGAATGTTTCCTGCAAATAATTAAGGAAGTGGAGTAACAAATTTCAAGAATAAATCGATATTTTCATTCCCATTCGTAATAAGCATTAGTACTCACCAAATGCCTGTGATCCGGGTCGTGACATAAAGCGATGGCTACGTGACCCAAGTTGTGCATGTCCCCGTACAGATTCGGATTGACTGAAATGGCGCTGGCTTCAATCATATTTCCTAAAATGTCGATTCCTGATCGTGCATCTAGTTGCATGCTTTGTCCATTTTCCTGCAATGGAAATATGATTATATTTTTTTGATATTATTTTACATTTGAAAATGTTTGTACACATGGTTACGATACATTACAATAGTTATTGCTCAGAAATTTGTATGACTGTGAATGACTAATTACTATAATTGACACTTACAATATATTTTTGCAATAAAAATATATAATACAAAATTATTACATAGTTCCAGTATTTTGAGTATTTGAAGTATTTAAAATATGTATGTATTCAGCACATCAAGTCATTATGTATTTTGTGTGTATATTTAAATATTTAATTATAAAGTATTTCAGCGAAGTATTTAAATATTAAATTTGCTGTATTTTGCCCAACCCTGCTTGGAAATATTTTTAACTTTTTACCGGTTTATCTTACTAACAAAGTACAAGCGGTACAAGTGATTATCAATAATTTAAATGTTCTAGTAATTTCAAAGAATAAATTTCGCCTTTCATTAAAATTCTTTTCAAAAACTTAATTTAAACTGGAAAGAACTTCAGTTTAAAAAATATTTATTTCCATGAAGTGGGACATTTCGAAGTTGCTTAAGCCTCAGTATTAAAAAAATATCCTAGTGCTGCAAATCCTGATTTCCCTTAGACAAATTTTCCCAAACCAAGTTACAGGCTCGAGGCAAGCACTAGTATTTATTCTAAGCAACCATTTTTTAATTTTCTGTTTAATCTCAATTTTCGTTGGCACATTTCGTTGACAGTAGTGCAACGGAAAGAGCTCAAACTCCGATAGTTTCTGTTCTGGCCATTCTCTCTTTTACTAATCCTTCTCCACAGTCGTGAACTCAAGACTAATGTGGGCCCCGACCCTGGCACACCCACATTCGTCATCTCTCTGAACTAGCAGCGACTTGTGTAAAGGTCTCCCTTTTACACTGGCACATACTCACTGCTTGCACGCGGCCGCTGTGAATGGCCTCGTAGATACGGTCTCGCCAGCGCTCGAGGTCTTGGATGTCGAAGGTGATCTGCATGTCCTCGCGATTGATGTCCTGCACAATAGGGTGTCCATGTATTTATTTCCTTAGTTCCGCTTCAGCTAGGTCGTGTTCTTTCTTAAGAACATTATCTAGTTTGCTCAATATCAATTGACGTTCCGGGAAGAAAGAACCCAAATGCAGTTCTTCTGGTTTGTTTTGTTTTTGATAAGAATGACAGAAAATAATGTTTCAATAACAACTTAAAATAAAAATAATAACACATTTTAAATTAAGATATTCACACATTACATGTTTATAATAATAGAATAACTACAACTAGTATACATCCCAATCCGAGTAACAGTAACATTTAATAATTTTAATTGTTTCAAAGAAGATAGTTCATAACATTGATCGAGAAGGCAAGATAGAAGTTATCATTACAACGATATGCCATCTTTTCAAACTTATGGATCAATAATGTATAATTTTAGTGTCATAAATGAATGACAATTCAACTTCAAATATTTTCAGTAGATATATACTCTCCTTCGTGTATTTGAATGGGATTCTTTATACTCGTTGCTCGTTCGAATCCGAATTAATGATGATAATTTTATTATTATATCGTATCAAACGTTTTTTCTTTTAACTTTTCAACGCCAATCTCAGATCAATTGTTATTATATTTAATAATTAACTTAATAATTAATATTTAATACATTATTGAGTATTATATTTAATATTTATTATAATGATTAGCCCATTGAGTGTTATGTATTTCGATTAACTATCACTCTTCTAAACTTTTATAAACCTTTCTAAGCAACATCTTCACTGTTAAAAGAAAAGATGTTATATGATTTTGTTCTCTTTTGGAATTGACAAATGCACTTACGCTATTGTGAAGCATACAAGCTAACTTTATAAGTAGATGTAAACTTCAAAAAACTTATTAAACAATCTTTTAGATGTAAACTTCATAAATATCAAACACGAGGACAATTTTATTGATAAAAAAGGCCTGTGCTAGAGTTACAAACCGAAAGTTTCGCTCCAGCATGGCGCGGGGGCCACACGCGGCTGGAAACTAAGCTGTCCAACTTGGGGAAGTAGCCTTCCTCGATGGGGTCCCTCCAGTTGAGGAGGCGCTGCACTCTGCCCAAACGGTTGCTGAAGCGCTCGAAGTTGTACCTGCGACCAAATACACGTTTTACTTTCCCGTATACATACGTATATACGGAGTAGTATAGGGAGAGTTAGGAAATTTTCCGTGAAAAAGAGCTTCAAATTTCCCATTTACAACAGCGCTCAAAAGGCATTTTCTTGAAAAAGGCTCCAAATTTTTCAACAAAAATTGCCAATTATGACAAGGTTTCACTGTATTTTTAATATTCTTAAAATAATACTTTGTTCTACTATTAGAAAACCGAAAAAGTAATAAAATGTCAAAAATGTAGTTTGGGCGGCGATAGATGGCAGCGCTCAAGAGTATTGGCAAGTCCGAATAGCTAGCCGAGACCAAACGAAACAGAAAACTAATTCGGGGGAAGTCTGTGCCATTTCGTAGCACCATTAGTTACTTTCCCGTATACGTACGTATATACGTAGTATAGGGAAAGCTATGTAATGCTGCGGAAAATCGATTTCGAGATTTCAACGGAAATACACGTTTTGGGGTCCCCTGATACCAAAAAAGTGGGTCTTTTATAAACGTCCGTCCGTCCGTCCATCTGTCCGTCTGTGAACAACACTAGCGTGAAAACCATACGTACGATTGCTTCCAAAATGTATATTCCCCGGTCGATTTGCGTCCACTCGTGGCGCCTCGATTTTGAGAAACTTTCTTGAAAATTTGAGGGTACTTTACATGAAGCCTCCCCGTTTTCAAAATTTTCTCAAAAACTGCTCCCATTTTTTTCTTTAAATTTCTTGTAAAAATAGAGTAAATTACACTTATTAAGGTGGCATATGTCCCATTTTCACCGGTAACTCTGAATTTTCGAAAATTGCCAAAGTTTGAAATTTTTTCGGAGTCTTCCTAGAACTACAAAATTGAAGAAAGAGACTTTTCCTTCAGATAAAATTTGTTGTCCAAAGTGAGTTCTTTCATAAAGATCACACACATTTTCTTGAACATTTTAGTATTTTTAGCAGATTTTCTCAAAAACGGCTCAAAATTCTCACGGCTCATAAGGTTAAAATGCACATTTCCAGCAATTTGTAAACACTATTAAATTTGTGTATTGAGTACAATGTAGAACGTACAAAGTACAACATTGAATTTGTGTATTGTAAACACTATTGAGTAAGTGCCTCAAATGACTTCAAATGAAGTTTTTCGAAAACTTAAAAGTTGTCTGTAAAAAAGTGCTTCAAATTTCGCATTTACAATAGCGCTAAACATCATTTTCATGAAAACGCCGTTTTTTTCAACGAAAATTACCATTTAGGGCAAGGTTTAACTATTTTTTTAATATTCTCAAAATAATAGTTTTGTTCTACTATTGGGAAACCGAAAAATTAATAAAATGTCAAAAAAATGTAATTTGGACGGCGATAGATGGCAGCGTTCAAGAGTATTGGCAAGTCCGAATAGCTAGCCGAGACCAAACAAAACAGAAAACTAATATAGGAGAGTCTGTGCCATTCTGTAGCACCACTAGTTACATGTTAGATTAATTTTCTGTATAATTATTTTTAGTGAAAATTTCAGGTATTTTAATAGTTATTCTGCTATTCGGGGCGGAGATGAATCCAACAAATCGGAGATAACAAAAATTGGTCCAGTCGTTCTTGAGTTATGAATGATTTAATTAACTGGACTTCCTTTTATTTACTTAGATTCTGCACGTCTTTGAGAAGATGGGACAATTTTGAGAAGTCCGGACCAGCAAAAGTGTAATAGAATGTTCAAAAAGATCCCTGTAGAATACGATATGAGGAATGTTTTTTTGAGGCCTTTGGCCTCAAAAGTTTAGTTTTCATGGCCCTAGAACGCTTCGTTTAGGAGTTATATAACGATATAGTTTCGAACTGTGTAGCGGGCTGCGTTTGCATAAATATCTAGTTTTTTATTCTTCAGCGCCATGAAGTGCCATTTTTTCGATATTTTATTAGTTATTCTGGTATTCGGGACGGAGATGAATCCAACAAAATTGAGATAATTAAAACTGGTCCAGTCGTTCTTGAGTTTAAGTGGTGTAACTAACACAACCTTGTTTTATATATATATATATATATATATATATATATATATATATATACACATATTAATGAGTATATTTACTTTAATTAATGTCCTATAAAGTATTTTGAAAACTTAATCTTTTACTGTGAAAACTAGCTCAAAATTCGCATTTTCAGAAACGCTAAAACGCCATTTTCTCATAAATGACTCAATTTTTTTCTTCAAACTTTTCGAACGGGTAGTGCTAATTGCACTCTTTAATATGACATAATTCATTTTGGGGTATTTTTTGTTTTTTTCAAAAATCACACAAATATAATTTTTTGAAAGCTTTTTCACGTCGTTAATATGAACATTTCCAGCAATTTGTAAACACTACTGTATTTGTGAGTTAAAGTGCTTCAAATGACTTTTAACGAAGTTTATCGAAATCACAAAAGATTCCTGGTAAAAAGAACTTCAATTTTCACATTTCCCATTTTCTTAAAAACGAAAATTTACATTTAGGAGAAAGTTTTACTGTTCTTAAATAATATTTCCTTTCTACTATAAAGAATCCGTAAAACTAAGAAAATGTCAATAAAATGCAGTTTGGGCGGCATTAGATGGCAACTGGCAAGAGTATAAGTCAAGTCCGAATAGATAGCCGAGACCAAAGGAAATAGAAAACGAATACGGGAAAGTCTGTGCCATTCTCTAGCACCACCAGTTTTTGTTATTTTTTGTTATGTTCTATTACGTTTTAGTAAGAACTTTCTGTAAGCCCTTTAGTGTCGCCGAACGGAATTGTGGAGTAATCTTCCTTTAACCGAGTTAGTCATCGTCAGTCGAAGTCGGCCATTGCCTTTCATCCCTTCGACCAGGGGCTCGGCGCCATTAGATCCCCGGGGTTCCCAGACGGCACCCATCAGTATTTGTAGTTGTTTAACCTCCGTTACTTCACAGTGCACTAAAAAGTTAATCGGCTAGCGACGCTTGCATTGACATTTTACATCGATATTTCTACGTATACAATTCAACGATTGAACACATGAACTTCAACACGCTACGAAGTACGAATATGGCATTCCTCCGTATAATAATATGAAGAATTTGTGAGAAGCCACTGTAAGTCGGAGTTTTGTACATCCAAACTGCACGTAGTGTGATATGGTGATGCTAGGAAGTGAAAGGACGACGAACACATGCAACCATGCCCGAGGCGCCACTCCAACCCTCTACGGCACTCACTTTTAGTGATCTCGGCCAATGGGCCGGCTCGAAATTCCTTGTGTTCTAGTAATGACATTGAAAAGAATCTTACATATTTTGTCTACGAATTACGCTCACATGCCAAAAAAATCCCCAACTGCTTGAAAGGACTTCAATATTTGCTTCAAGTCACTTCATTTGGGGATTATTATTTAAATAGTAATGGCAATATAACCTGAGTAAATTAGTTACAGAAATGTCCCAATTGTGACCACGAATCAGAAAAGAGCGAACGTTGTTGTTGTTGTTGTTGTTGTTGTTGTTATTATTATTATTATTATTATTATTATTATTATTATTATTATTATTATTATTATTAAAGAATTACAACAGAACAAATCGCTTGAAGTAGGATAAAAAAGGAAAATTTTATGGAAATAAAAAAAAAAGGAACAGATGGAACAATGTAACAACTTTTTATTTTCCCGTATACTATACGTACGTATATTATAGGGAACGTTATGTAATGCTACGCGAAAAACGGCGGATTTTCGGCAGAAAAACTCTTATTACAGGGCTCTAGAAACGAAAAAGTAGATAAATCCAGATTGATAAATTAAGAATCTCCTAACACTACTACAACGTGCAACTACAATTCCTGTTTTGTGGGTCCTTGATACCTAAACACCAATTGAAAGCAAAACGTCTGTCCGTCAGTCTTGTCTATGACCAACACTAGCCACTAAACCGCTCAGGCGATTTTCTCCAAAATTTATACTCCCCGATCGATCTGGCTGATCGCGTGGCCCCTTGAATTTGAAACGGATATTTTAATTTTGGAGAGTACTTTACATGCAGCTCCCAGGACACATACAAAATTTTCTCAAAAAACGGCTCCAATTTATTTTTTTGAATTTCTTGTAAGAATAGAGTAAAATACACTTATTAAGGTGGCATACGTCCGATTTTCAAGGTTAACTCTGAATTTTCGGAAATTGAGAAAGTTTGAATTTTATTCAGCGTCTTCCTCCAACTATAAAATTGTAGATAGATTTTTCCTTCAAATAAAATTTGTTCTTCATAGTAACGTCTTTCTATAAGGTCATGTACAATAATTTGAAAATTTTAGTAGTTTTTATAGTTTTCGCGCATTTTTGAAAATTTTAGTAGTTTTCGCGCATTTTTGCGTGGAATATGTGCAATTTTAAAATATTACAAAAACAAGGTTTTTTCAAAAATGACAAAGGTTTTTCTTTAAATGTCTGGTAGGGTGCTAAATGGTCTCTAAGAGATGACATTACCGTCATAATGCTTTTTTTTATTACAAAAATGTCGTTTTTTGACTTGTCTCTCACGTTTTTCACGTCTCTCACGTTTATATTTACATTAGCGGCGATTTGTTCACATTACTATGTTTATGAGTACATGTGCTTTAAATAATGTCAAGTAAAGTTTCTCGAAAACTCAACTGTTTTCTGTGAAAATAGCTCACAATTCCGTGTTTTCAGAAACGCTCAAACTCCATTTTCTGATAATTGGCTCCAAATTTTCTCTTCAAACTTTTGGAACGGATAGTGCTAATTGTACTCTTTAATATGACATAAAGTTTATTTTGAGATTTTTTTGTTTTTTAAACAGTTATATAAATGTAATTTTTTTGAAAGATCTCTCACAACTTTAATATGCACATTACCAGCAGTTTGTAAACATTATTATATTTGTGAGTGTAAGTGCTTGAAATGACTTTAAATGAAGTTTTTTGAAAACTCAAAAATTTTCTGTGTGAAAGAGCTTCAAATTTTGCATTTTTAGTAGCGCTTAAACGCCATTTTTTAAAAACGGCTGCAAATTTTTACAAGAAAATTGCCATTTAGGACGAGGTTTTTGTGTTCTTTAATATTCAAAAATTAATATTTCCGTTCTACCATTAGGAAACCGAAAAATTGAGAAAATGTCAAAAAAAATGTCCCTTGGGTGGCGATAGACGGCAGCTGGTTTTCTCAATGAAATGTATTTATCAAAACTACATCTTCAAATAAGATCATGTTTAATTTTTGAAAACACGTGTAGTTTTTTCTGAAATTTCGTGACGAACGTAATATCTCGCTGCAAATTCACTGCCCTTCAGACAACCGGATGCGTCGTAAATTAGGATTTGCAATTTTGTATACGATTTCTTTGTTCGTTTCTTACATATGATCTTTTGTTATAAATTTACACAATAGTCTTTTAGAAATTATTTATTTTGAAATATTTAAAATAAAACTGCTAGCTCTTTAAGGGGTATCGACAATGCAGGGAATGCAACAATGGAATTCCGTTTTGCTTTCCCGAATTTCTGTGAATTACGTGTCATTGTTGTGACGATGTAGCTGTACGGTATCAGGCTTCTTTTTCTAATACAAGTTTACAAAGGTTTTGTAAATGTATTATATTTATGAGTACATGTGCTTTAAATAATGTCAAGTAAAGTTTCTCAAAAACTCAACAGTTTGCTGCGAAAACTAGCTGAAAATTCCGCATTTTCGGAAACACTCAAACGCCATTTTCTCGTAAATGGCTCCAAATTTTTTTTCAAACTTTTCGAACGGATAGTGCTCATTACGCTCTTTAATAATACAGAAAGTTCAATTTGGATTTTTTTTGTTTTTTCGCAAATTACACAAATGTAGTTTTTTTTAAAGATCTCTCACATGGTTTATATGCTCATTGCCAGCAATTTGTAAACACTACTGTATTTGTGATTTGATGTACTTCAAACGACTTCTAATAAAGTTTTTCGAAAACTCAAAACGTTTCTGTGTAACGGAGCTTGAAAATTCGAATTAATAGTATTGCTTTAACGCCATTTTCTTAAAAACGGCTCCACATTTTTCAAAGAAAATTGCCTTTTGGATCAAGGTTCTTTAATATTCTTAAAATAAGACTTCCGTTCTATTATCAGAAAACCAAAAAACTAAGAAAATGCCAAAAAATGTAGTACGGGCGGCGATAGATGGCAACTGGGAAGAGTAAGTCCGAATAGCTAACCAAAGGATTACGGACCAAAGGAACCAAAGGAAAACCAATACGGGAAAGTCTGTGCCATTCCGTAGCACCTCTAGTTTCTACCCAGTATTGTATGGCAGATCATGAATTATCAAGATGCTCTTGTTTCAGTCGATTCCAAGATATTTTCAAGAATAATACTTTGAAATTTCTAAAGGAATGACATGTCTTCCAAGTTATCGTATTGGCATACAGTTTATTCGTTTCTCATTTGAATTGAAGATAATGGGTTATGGCCGCAGTTCGACCCATCGTAGGCGTTCGCCGAGGCCCGCCGAGGCCCGAACCCGTGAAGAAAATTACGGAATCGCAAAAGATACGGAAAGGAAACCAAAAGAAAGAAAGTATCCTGATAATATTTCCCGAGAACTTGTTTTGACCACCACAAATTTCTTATTGTCCGACTGGCATTGACATGGAGACATTGTGTATGCGGAAAGCAAGAGAAGCCGATGCGACGACACGACGATGTGTCGGCCCATCCCACTCACACCCAGATTGGCGAAAGCTTCTAGAGCATTCCTAGTCCACTTCTGGATGCGTCCTAATGTAAACACGTCTTGCTTCACAGACATTGCCTCATGGGACCTTGCAGGGGGCACTCGAGGCGTTCCGTCTCAGAGAGCATCTTGCGCAGCGCAGCCGATGTTGCCAGTCACTGCACATTTCTCCGAGTGAGGAGAAACATCTCCTAACTAACGACTTTGTGTCATTTTAATTGTGAAATATTGTCGGGAGATTCTTACAATGAGCGTTCATGTAATAACATGATTGCTGCATTTGAAGAGATTTATTTAACGAGATGATAGTTGAGCAACTGTTTTTCATTGTATTTCCAATAATTTAAAATCTACTAAAAAATAATGTATTTAATTTACTCATATTTGTTGGGAATGCAAACTAGTTCACGCAAAATAATAAAAGTTGTTTCCTGAATATTTTTTTCTTTATTAGAAAAGAATCAGTTGCCAAATATAAATTGGCACATACGCAACTGATATATTATAAATTAAAAGAGATGCTCCCTTACAAACATTTTTAGTCGAAAATATTACGCACGTCAGTGTCATTGATGTTACACGAAACATAATAATTTGCTCTTTCGTAATGTGCCCCCTTTCTGGATTTTTTCGTTTAACAATCTCAAACACATTACTATCATTATCGTAGTGTTTCTTCATTACGGACTTTTAATTCTATTAAACAACATCCGCAAACATTAGTAAAAGTGTTCGAACTGCTCTCGTAAACGTAGTTCATTTAATTGTTGAGAATTAGAATGAAATCAATAAAAATTAGCGCTGATATTCAATACAGCAAAGAAGTGAAGATGGAATTGAATTACAGGCCGAGTCATTTCAAGTAGATCAAACCAGTGGTGCTACAACAGCACATACTTTCCCGTATTATTGGAAGCCACTTCGTAGAATTGAAATATTGCACTTTCTGCCCTACTCATATATCTCAGTTATTATTTGAAAACGTCCAATTCAACCAAGACGCAATCAACCACGGTGTAAGATATACAGGTGTGTTAATTAGCCACCTTCGGGGCAAATTTTCTGAAGCCAGTTTGAGGCTAGTAGTTCCTCGCTTGTTCGTACGGTGCGCACGATCGGTTTGGGTCGCGGTGTAAGATATACAACTTAAGATGACACCTTAAACTGTGGCTCTTACGCATTAGACGACAAATCACGACCTTGCTCAAATAAGACCCAAAGATCGCAGCACTTATACGCGAGAACTGTGAGAACTAACCTCACATAAGCTTCAGTTTTACACTGGGAGTGAACACACTATATATCCAACACAGTGCGAACAACACGTTTACATCGCAGTGTTGTCAAAACTATGTGAATTCTACAAGTGCATAAAAATATAATACAAAAGTTTTGTGAACTTGTATTGGAAAAAGGAATCTGATATAGCTCTATCAAGACAACAATGGCACGTAATTCGCAGAAATTCACGATAGCGAAACGGAATTCAATTGTTGCGTTCCCTGCATTGTCGATACTCTCTTAAATAGTTAGCAATTTTTATTTCCAATATTTCAAAAGAAATATTTTTTTAAAGATTAATGTGTAAATGTATAACAAAAGGTCGAATGTAAAAACGTACAAAGAAATAATATACAAAATTGCAAATTCTAATATACGACGCATCCGGCTGTCTGAAGCGCAATAATTTTGCAGCGAGCTATTTTGTTTGCCACGAAATTATAAAAAAACTACTCGTATTTTCAAAAAACTAAGCATGCCCTTTTTTGAAGATGTAGTTCTGATAAATATTGAGAAAACCAGCAGCCATCTATCACTGCCCAAAGTACATTTTTTTGACATTTTCCTAATTTTTCGGTTTCCTAATGGTAGAACGAAAATATTTTAGTTATAATTTACTATGATTTAAGAATATCAAAGAACACAAAAATCTCGTCCTAAATGGCAATTAAAAAAAATTGTAGTCTTTTTTAAGAAAATGGCGTTTAAGCGCTACTGAAAATGCGAAATTTGAAGCTCTTTTTCACAGAAAATTTTTGAGTTTTCAAAAAACTTCATTTGAAGTCATTTGAAGCACTTACATTCACAAGTATAGTAATGTTTAGAAATTGCTGGTAATGTGCATATTAAAGATTTGAGAAACCTTTCAAAACAAGTCGGAAAATTTTAATTTTTGTAATTTTTGAAAAAAAAAAAAGACATAAACGCCACATTCTATTCCATCTCGTAGAGTACATTTAGTACAATCCGAGTTTTCAACCGACATGAGACCTAGTGTGACCTTCAGACTATCCTACGACCTTAAGTGACCTTCAGACTATCCTACAACAAAATTTAGTCAAAATTGTTGGCGCCAGTTTTTTGAAAATTTTTAAAATGTCTCAGGGGCTCTTATATAAAGTACCCTCCTAAATTAAAATATCGGTTTCAAATTCAAATGACCGCGAGATCATTCAGATCAAGCGGGGAGTATCAATTTTGGAGAAAATTGGCTGAACAGTTTAGTTGCTAGCGTTGTTCTTAGACTGACGGACAGACGTTTTGCTTTCAATTGGTTTTTCGGTATCAGGGACCCACAAAATAGGGATTCCCACGTGATAGGGGATATTTGTTCTTAATTTAGGAACTGGATTTATCCACTTTTTCGTTACCAGGACCCTGTAATAAGAGTTTTTCCAACTGAAAATCCGCCGTTATTTCGCGCAGCTTTACATAACTTTTCCTATATACGTACGTACGTATTGTATTTATACTATGCATAGTACAGTACGTATACTATATACTATATTATACGTACTAAGTACTATAGTACATATACTATAAGTACGTACGTATAGTATACGGGAAAGTAAAAACACCAGTATGCTTCTCATAGTATTAGTAATGAGTAATTCCTTTACCATTTTGGCATCAGACCCGTAGATTCCCGCCCTAGAAAGTGTTTATTTTGTAATGTTATAATTTAGTCGTAGCGTATATGTCGCGGGAATGTTGTGCGCATTTCCAAGACTCGGAGCTTGTTGGTGCGGTTGGGTCGGATGTCATTTGCTATCAGCGAGTACACTGTAATTCTGACGGTCGGCTGGTAAGGTCGGGCGAGTTCGATACAGAACTGTCGTAATAAGCAACCCACTTCCATTAAATCACAAATTTTCGTCTTTCGTAGTTTGTATCAGAAAGAAAGATATTTACTTCGGTATTAGTTACGTGTTAGAAACATCTTCAGCGCTTCGATTTTGATTTGATTTGATTAGTTATTTCGAGAGCGTCGATGGCTAAATCCATTAATTCCATAAGTGTAGTGCAGGTTTTTTCGCTCGAGGTGGCACCGTTTCCGATCTTGCACCGCTTGTTGGCGAGATCCGGCGTCAACCTACACGTCGGCTGTCAAGTTTTTCATCAACGAAGTATCTCCCATCAGCGGGACACGCCCCAGCCGGGATAAGCTCTAAACTCCCGACCGATCTCCCGGCATGTGCGCTAGTGTGGTGCACATAAGTGTAAGTGTGTGTAAGTACGTAATGGGTGAGGATTAGGCAAGGAAGAAGGAAAGATTGCGCGCGGTCCATGGCCCGCTTGTTACGGTACTGTTCATTCGCCAGGTGTTTATTGGAGAAACCACGGAAAACTACTGATCAGAACAGCCGACCGATGGAATTCTCCTCCATATAGCGATTGAATTTGACCCAGCTGACAAGCTAGTGTCGAAAATATTGCGATCGTCGGGACTCGAATCCTAGGACCTCCGGTCAAAGGCACTGCAGCGACATCAGTTATGCCCTAAGCCACCTTTGCGATTTCGGCGCTTCGACTTACTTAGCATGGTCGTATGAAGGTTTAGCAGAAGAGAAATAGCCAACGAACTGTTGTGCTGTAGTGAAGCGATTTTCAACAAAACGACATAAGTATTTGTTCATTTAATTGGGGAAAACACGGTGAAGTGTTTTTTTTCGCCCATGACCTCTCTGTATTCCACTTTAAACAACTTCTAATTGGAGGTAGTACAACATTTTGACATTGTTCGCTTCCTTTTCATTAAAAGACCATTTTTATTTTTGTATATTTTCAATAAATTCATATATCTGTGTATTAAAATCATCTAACAAATTATAATAAGTTGTAATTATTTTGTGATGTGTGTATTCCGTTGTGGTGAGCCTCACACTCAGCTGATCTCTAAGCCAAGAACCTCTAATTTATCAGCAGTGACCCAAGGAAGTGTTAATAACAGCCTGCCTCATCCGGTCGAGGCCCTAATAAAGAAGTCGTTACCTGGCGATGATCTGCTGGTGGAAGTAGTAGAAGAGCTCTCCTCTGCGGTCCTTGCGCACGACGGCCGGGGGGCCGCTGAACGGGTAGACGAGGTGCCAGTGCCAGTGGCAGAGGTTGATGCCCACGTCCTCCCGGAAGTAGGCCACGCGGTGCTCGGGCTCCAGGTTGGTGGCGGTGTAGTCGAGCGGGATTTCCAGGGGGATCTGCCGCGCGAATCACAGGCGGCGTCACGCGAGCGGCCGCTGCCTTTCGCGCTCCTGCTCCAGCCGCTTTCCCGGAGAAGAAGCGAGAAATGCACGCCGTTCACACACAAATGTTCGTAAGCGCAGATTTGTATAATGAATCCGCTGTAACACGACGTTAGTGTATGTTTGGCTGCTAAATGAATAACTGTAGTCAATGTCAGCTAAATTATTTCCCATTATTTTAAAATCAGTTTTACTTGGAGCATACACGCCGTTTCATACCGTCCACAGTTAAGTGTTCGTATTCGCAGATTCATACAATGAAACCCCTTTAATATGACTATATTGGGTTAAATAAAAATAACTTTAGTCAATGTCTGGTAAGGAAATTATTTCTTATTATTTGAAAATTAGGTTTACCTTTAGTATAAAAATTAAAGCACTTGCAATATCATGTATAATTGGGATCAATCTTACAACACAATTATGCAAAGAAAATCAGTCTGGGATTTAATTAAATTGTAAACACTAAATGTGACATTTACTCTAAATGAATACTGTTTATTTCTGGTGATGTCAATGTTTTATTATTCCTAATGTCGGTATCAATCCAGTTGAATCGATATGACAGCAACCATGGCCAACCTGTATGGGCAACGATTAGATTACTGGGATCAAATAATGTGATCGTGTTTGTGTTTCGTAACAGTATTATCTCAATACGCAAAAACCATGAAATTTTCATGGTTTGTCGAACATGAATGTGAATCAAAAGTAGTAATAAAAGTAACAACAACAATAACTTCTACTAAGACCTCAGAATTTTGCCGCCGATTTGTGAAATTGGTTATGAAAAGCTTAAACACGGAAATTCATAATAGTCGTCCAACGATAAATTATTCTTTAATTTAAATATCGCTCCGTTAAGATGAGAGCAATACTTCTCAACAAACTCAGTGAAAACGAAGAACAATTTGTAACATGATCTGGAATGAATTAACTACTAAAGCATTAAATTACAATGAAAGACTACTTGACTTTCTCCTGGCAGTAGGAACTAGTTCATAAAATTTCTTGAATAAAGTTCCTTATATTGTATTACTAACAGTAATAATCACATAGAAAATTGCACTTCTCAATGAATGAATAATTAGTTACTCGTAAAATCCATGGAATTTCTTGTTATATTAGTTGAAAACGGTTACGTCGTATAACGTTTACATATTTCGGACTTCGGGTTCCCTCGTGTGCAGACAAAATAATCTTAATTTATCCAAAAGGAAATAATGCATATTATTATTAAAATCGCACTTGTATGTCCCTTGGACGCGCATTGCCAGGTATTTGCAAAGGCAAGAGAGAAACTTGGAACTTGTTCATCTGTGAGTTCAATGTTTTAGGCACATGTGCTGGGTATTTAGACACTAATTCACCCGGACGTAATGAACTCTTGAAAGCAATTATAAAAATAGAAAACGTAAATGTCCCCTACCATTCAGTAAAATAGCCTATGCACGAGATATTTTCATTGCAAAACTAAGACTGTAATCTAAAATTCAAGTTGAACAATGATTCGTCTGTAGTTCTGATAATTCTTCTAATATTTTAAGAAACTGTATAGTGGATATTTAAGTACAGTTTTTATGCAAAAGGACTTAAGTTGAAACCTAATTTCAACAGCATGCAGAAAAGTCATTACTTCGTTAAAATATCATTTAGAAACATCACAATGCTATTAAATACGTGGCGAATATGTATCAAGGAAACGAAATTAAAACATAGCCCTCTTAAATATCTGTATACTTCAGTCTCTTGCTGGTAGATTGTAAACATTCATTTGCTCTAAAGAACATATTTTCTTGCGAACGTTGAGAAACGTAGGACGTTAATTGAAAGATTACAACAGCAGTAGACGCTAAGAACTTCAAATGAAATATACTAAAAAACGGTCATTTTTGTGAGGAATATTTTTTAAATTTAACCGACTTAAAAACACTAAAAAGAATTAAAATAATTTTAGAGAACACATTACTTTGCTTAATTCGTTTGTTGGATGTCATTATCGTCCCAAAATTTAATTTAAATCAAATAATATGATGTGTTTCGTTTAATGTAATGAATATTTTTAAATTAACATTTTGCTAGAAAAATTCTCATAAAAGGGAAACATCGAAATGCATTTCAAATTTTCATTCCGTTTTCCACGTGGTACGTTTTAGTACCCTTCATAGATAGAAATTGCCAGGGTTAACTCTCAAACAAATGTTACGTAATGTAACAGCTAACTTCGAAAAAGACTATTTGTTCGTTCATGGAACATTCGTTTTGTGTGCAGGAAATTCGCAGAAAGATATCTGAAAAACATTTTCAAACCCGCCTGTTCACAGTATTCCATCATCTCCTCAACCGACATTCACGAGAGTGATTCAGCAGGCCTCGCGCCTCAGAGACCAGACCGTGGCAAATAAAAGAAACGACGCGGGCAATTTGTTTGTTTAGCCTGCAACACACACACGACGTCTGATGTAACCTTCGGAGAAGGAAAGTCACTCAGCGGGAAGCCCCGCCGTCGCGTCGTGAAAAAGTTCAGGGCTACCGTGGACTACTCACCCGCTCGCCGGTGTTAACCAAGTTAGCCTCTTCGCGGGCTTTGGAGAAGATGGAGCCGTCGAAGAACTTTTCTGGGAAGCGGCTGGCGAAGAGCGGGAGCTGCGCGCCCTGGGTGTCGTTCCGGTGCAAGATGGCGATGCTCATCGCGTAAGAGAAGAGGAACGGGTTGATGCGCTCGCGACAGAACACGCCCGCGGACACGAAGTCCTCGTACGAGCGCATACCTGCGGGAAGAGAATTCTTAGTGTCACTTCTTTCTACATAGGGCCTACAATTTGAGATTTGAACTGGCTTGAGTGGCTCAGGATATCAATTGATATCATTGCAATATCTCGAAACCGGAGGTTCTAGGGTTCGAGTCCCGACAGTGGCAGAATTTTCGACGCTAGCTCCATAGCTGGGTTGAATTCAGCCGCTGCCTGGAAGAGAATTCGAGCGGCCGCCTGTTCTGATAGGTAGTTTTCCGTGGATTCTCCGAACAACACCAGGGGAATCAACAGCCAGTCAGAGCAGCACCCTAACAAACGGGCCACTGAACGACTTTAATGGATTTGACTACATTTGTGGGAATTTATGCTACAAAAACAGAAAAGAAATATTACACACTTGTTAGAAAAATATATGATACATATTTTGGTATAAAACTGGGTGATCAAGATAAGTCGTGCGTTCCTGATGTAAGCAAAACTTGTGTGGAGTGTCTCCGTCAGTGGAAAACGGAAGAGTTTAAAATTTGGAGTACTGCGAGAGCCCTAAAATCATAATGATTGTGATTTTTGTTCTGTAAACGTAAAAGCCTTCAATCGTTACAAGAAAAAGAACAGGAAGTTCTCTGATTTGGAATCAGCAAAGCGAGCTGTGCCACATGGACCTGATGTTCACCATACTCACTGGAAGTCCTGTGTCTGATAGTGAGGATATACAGATTCTGGGGTGCAATTCAAGAGTTAGCAGCAGCAGTGAATATGATGAAGTGATTGTTACAAAAGAGCCCTTCTCCCAAAATTCCAGTGATTTAATACGTGACCTCAGTTTGCCAAACAAATCAGCTGAACTTTTAGAATCCTGACTAAACGAAAAGAAATGTCTGACACTGGAAGCGAAAATAACACTTAACTGGTTATTGGTACAGGCTTTCTCATAGTTGTCAAGAACTTTGTGGGTAATCATGAAGCAGAAAATTATCCAAAACTGGTGCCAGACTTGCTTTTAAACTTTCAAAATTTTGGTGCAACTATGAGCATTAAGGTACAGTATCTCCATAATCATCAAGACAAATTTCCAGAAAATCTTGGCAATATATATGAGGAACAAAGCGAGCGGTTCCATCATGAAATAATGGTAATGGAAGTTAGATATCAGGGCAGATGGGATAGACACAATGGCAGACTACTACAGGAGCCATCAACGTGATTGTCCTGATTTGCCATTTAAAGGATATCATACAATGTTTTGTGATTCTTTGCAGGCTGTAAATATAAATATATTGTCTACATTAATTTTAAATATTTGAAGAGTTTAATTTTGTATAAATAGGCATATCTAGTTACATTTAGTTAAAGTTTTATGCAATTCACGAATAGCCTGTACTCGATAAAATAAAATAATATTTTTCGATGCCATTTTCATAATCTCAAAAACTAGAACCAATCTATCAAAACCAATGCCATATTTGGAATCTGTGCATTAAACATCCCCTAAAATGGCTTTAAATTGTTTGGCAAGAAAATAAGTGTTGACCAGTGTTATCAATCCCAGGACACTCAAATCCGAATAATGCACGTCAAACCTTACTGTACTGGAAAATATTTTACGCGGAGAATTTTAAACAGAAATTAATATTTTATAGTCGTAATTTATCTATTATAATCGATTATAATTTTATTCCGTATTTTCCACCCATAGCATAATTTATTTTGAAATTTACTACACTTTTATTTTCTTTTTTCTTGTTCATAGATCAAACGCATGTTGAAAAGGTGAGCAGAATTCTGAATAGTGGTAGTAAAATGCAATAAATTCTATGAAGCTTATGACTTTAAAGCCACTTGCTGTACAGGTTGAAGTAAAATTAACTTAGCTTCGTTAGTTACATATATTAAACTAACATAATTTCTTACATTGATGTTAGCAATTGGATAAAACATCCATGAAGTGTAGTTTTTTTTAATGTAGAGCAATTTGTTTAAAGTGTTGATAAGCTTTAGAAAAAACAATCTCTAGTTATTTACAGATACCTTCACAATCCGCTTCCAGATATCAATGAGATTGACTTTTGATGTCACAAAATCAGCAAAGTATATTTTTATGTACTATTTCTCAATTATTTCATTGAGAAAGAGCATTAAATTACAATAACGTTGTTAGAAAGAAAATATTTAATTTAATTACAAATTGTATGTTTGTGTGTGTGTGTGTGTATGTGTGTGTGTGTGTGTGTGTGTGTGTGTGTGTGTGTGTGTGTGTGTGTGTGTGTGTGTGAGTGTATCTGTCTGTTTGACAGTAGACTATCGATACCTGAAAAGAGTCTAGAAACGTCCCACGGTTTCTAATATTTTCTTCTTCTATTTGTACTGTATTTGGATGTTTCCTAATGTACAGGTGTTTTCATTAGGTTTCTATCGTTTGGAACATTATTGCGAAACATGTGTAGAATTATCAGTCCCTCAAGGGAATGCTGAAAATATCCATATGCTTTACCCATAAAAATAAATAAGTTCATTAATTCGATAACTAAGAATTATTACGAAAGTGATTTTTTGGAGATGTGAAACAATATTAAATGATCGTGTGAAAGTATTTATTACGTTGATATATTTTAATAAATTTTACAGTTTCACATAACACAATTCACCAAATATAGCGTGCCGTTAAGAGTAGAATACCGCAAGTATACTAATAAAAATCGCATTCTTTCTGCACGTAGGTGATTCAGATCTGAATCTCCATTGCACCATTTCTGACGGTTCACTCCTCTGACCTGTAATGTTGAGGCCTGACCACTCACATGAATAGTGGATTGATAGCAAAAGTCCATGATCCCATGTGATTTTTTGTTCTCTTTTGTTCTAAGCGCTAAGACAATTGTTAAAATTTATAAAACATCGCGCTGTCTACAGGAAATTGTCTCAGCAGTAAGACTTACGGGCAAAACAGAACTTATTGCCTCTATCCAACTTCCTCTTTTACAACTATCCAATGCTACTTTCTCAACATTTCTTTTGGTATTAGAACTGATCAGCTGTACAGATCATAACTCACAGAGAATATTACAGGTCGGAAAATGTTGATATGTACTCGTACCTTTATGGAATTTGTAAGCTTATTTCCAATATCTATTACGAATTACGCGAGGAAGATAGTCGAGGAGAGAATGGGATCATGATTCGTGACGTATTAAACTATTTTCTAACCTCACTAATTAATAAAAACAAAAAAAAAACTACATCTTTTCTCGCATTATTTCCCACTAATGCAATTTTCGAAAAATTTGAGAGTTCAACGAAAATTAGACGAAAATGAAATAAAATGTTCCATTTTATAAGCGTCCTGTGTTCTATCCGTGGAAAACAGTTAAAGAAAACATTTGGAGCCAATTTTCAGAAAACGTTTTTCTTAAAAACTGCAGTTAACTTCATACAAAAATTAACACCAAAACTACTAATTTTTTCAAAACATTGTACTTTTTTTAAAGACCTAAGTTTTAGAACAGGTTTTATCTAAGACAAGAATCTTAATCTTCAAAATTGTACTTTTGCAATGTAAAGTTTATGCAATTTTCCAAAATACAGAGGGTTCGCTGAAAAGGAGACTAGCTCCATTTTTTCCCCTTCTTATGATACATATTTCGAGAAATTTTAAAAATATATTTGATGCTGCTTTGGGGGAAATATTAAAAAAAATTTGGTGTGTTTCATGCAAAATTACGCAAAAATTACAAAAATATTATGTTTTCGAATTGTAAATGGCATTAAATCAAGAAGTGTCTTAAAAGAACATATTTCATTCAGGAAAATCTCTATCTTTAACATTGTAGTCGTCGGAAAACGCTGAAAAAATTTTGAACTTTTTCAAATTTTGAAAAATCAGGGATTTCAACGAAAATTAGACCCGCACCATATAGAGTTCTTCACACAATTCGAGGACGACGTTTAATAAAAAACTATAACTATTTTTGAGAAAATGTTGACAATGGTTTTGAGGCTTTATTTAAAGTACCACCAAAACTCAAAATATCCATTTCAAAATTCCAGAACCTTGAGTTCGGAGAATACCAACTTTGGAGAAAATCGTCAAGACTGTTTAAGCGCTACCGTAGATCACACACTGACGGACGGGCAGGCAGACGTTTTCTCGCCAGTCAGTTTATCGGTATTAAGAAATCACAAAATATAAATTCTAACCACACAAAATGTTAAAGGAAGTCATTTACTACATACAGGTATAGGACATTTTCTTTACCAAGCGCCATTTTTCTGTCGAAACAAAGCGCTGATTTCCGGCGCCCGATTACAATACTACTTAAAGTCTTAGGCTTCCGCAAGCAGAGTTGAGATCTCGGCTGTCCGGGTGACGCTACGTACTAGGCTGAGTAGCCGACGTTTCGACCATCTTTTTCGAGGTCCTCATCGGGACTGGTCTGCCAATATCAATAGTTACTCACAGACCAGCCCTGATGAAGACCTCGAAAAAGATGGTCGAAACCCCGGGCAGCCGAGATCTTGATTACAATACTTTCTCATCTTACGAAGTAAGGAGAAGAAGTAAAAATGAAGTCACTGATAGCTCTTTAAAAAATAGCTGCTTCATTCGAGTATACGCTCTGCCTTCTTGTGCTCCATCCGTGAATTCGTAGTGAGACAACCTTAATGGCAAATATCAATAGTTACTCACCCAGAAAGATCTCAACGAGTCGCCGAGCCATGCGCCTATGGTAAGGGATAAATAACGAGAACTGATCTCTGCGGCCCAGCTGCATAGGGAGCGAAATATCTGGGACATTGATGCGTGGAACGTTGATTGGGGTGCTGTCTCCGAAACGATTTGTCAGTTCGTTGGCTTTTGACTGGTACCTCCGAGGCTGTGAAAACAATGCGACCTTCTGAAGTACATGTGTCATGCAAAGAAACATCTAAATATTGCAATAAATAAAGCATGTAGTAGGTCAAGGAGTAAAGGAAATAAACTATTACTAGCAACTTCTTGCGAGTATGTGTTATTCGAAGTTTAACTTGAGAAGTATGAGAGTAGAAGAAGGTAGAGAGTAAAATAGACTGGTAAGTACACGAAAATCGGAAGTGTACTACGTTGCTGTCCTCTTTATATGAAGAATCGAGTTGTTTAGAACGAGGAGAAGTAAAACGAGGCGGGTGGACAATGTAATCTACGAAGATACGTGGCTGATACTGGATCCAAATAGTACAGTTTTAATGTGAAAAGTAATACAACGAGGTGTGGTGTGTTATGCGAAATGGATTATGCGAAATAAATTGACACTGAAATGGATACACCTAATGAAATGTATTAAATATGTGATATCATTCCTATTCTTATTATCATTATTATAAAGAATACAATTAACATTTGTTTTCGCAGAATGAGAATTCTGTCCTCAATCAAAATTCTAACACGACTTTAGGAGGAATTTACTTGGTTTCGAGAAAATTGCCGAGCGTTTCCAAAGACTGAAAGATTCTAAGCGCTTAATTAGCGCGGTCATATTCACGGGACTATCAACATGAATTGATAGGTAATTTGCAATGCACATTTATTTCTAAGTGAAAAATAACTCCGTAATAACAAAAGAAACATTTCTTAGGTTACATTAAGGTTTAAAAAATGCATAAAGAATTAAAATTCTTAAAAAATATTTAGGAATCCGTATACAAAATATAAATTGTTAAACATTGTATTTTCTTTTATTGAAGAAATAAATTTTTATATTTTTGAGAAATGAACTAATCATATTGTATTTATACTTTGTATAACAATTTCTATAGTAAATTATAAACTTGTCTACTCACCACGTAGTCGTCTGGAACTCTAAAGATCACATCTTCGTTCTCTCCTTTCGCATAGTAAATGGGCTCTACCGGGCGGTCGAACAAATACTGCAGATTTGCTCGATTACTGATTTCATCTCGCCGTTGCTACATGTAAATAAAATAAATGTATTAATAGATTTTTGAAACCTTTAATTTGTTTTCTGTCCCCTGATGAATTAATTTACCAGTCAGTTAAAAAAGTGTATACCTACTTTATATTTTCATAGGTAAACAAAATTCCTATTTGATAGTTGAAATCATAATCCTTCTTTCTAATCCGAACCGTTCTCTAAGAAAAGTTTTCTTAAATTCCAATTATTGTTTGTACGATAACAATTTATTTAGAACTTGTGAAAATCAATTGTGTTACGCTTCGGAAAGGCAAAGGTGTATCTAAGCCATAATGTTTATTACTAAAATCTGTGAAATGTACATTAATGTTCTGGAGTAAAATATTAAATTGAACTAATTAAACGTACGTTTACATTACACATTTAATTATAACAGTGGCACTGGCATGAAGTCTTAAGAAAAATAGGAGTTGTCTAATAAGTACATTTAACTTTCCTTAGTGCGGTAGAATTAGCTTTCACCTCTTAAATAGCATTAATAAAAACGATATTTTGTTTCACTAGAAGGATTAGTAAGCTTCACGTCACTCTTCAACTCACTCGTAACATTTAGTTTCACCCAACGTGAACGAAGCTTAAGCACAGTAGAAGACGAGAATTAGCAAAGTGAACTCACAGCCGCTACTAGCACTGCTGCCCACGCCAGTAACACCAGAACCCGTATGGTCTCCATGGTTGCACACCACCGCCCAACGCCGCACACCGACTAGGCATGGGCGCCGCGTGTTCTCATATATACCGCGCCGCCCCTCCACCGCCTCCTGCAGCCCGCTCGAACTCCCCCCCCCCGCGCTTCTTCTGATCCTTTCCCCCAGCTCCAGAGCCACCAACGGGAAAGTGAAGGCAGGATAGTTATTGCACTAACCAAATGACCGATCCGACGTTTTTGCCTCGTTTCTCTAGGGATAGATAATCATGGATCTTGTTTCATAGAGAAAATAGGGCTGGGGAATATTTCTTAAGTGGGGAAATTCCTCCCGTAAATCGCATGTCGGAGTTGTTTATGTCGCCAGAGGAGCTGTCAGAGTGTTCAATTATTTCGAAGATACAAGTATCTCGGAGGAGGAAAACTTTGTGTTTTGCTACCGGGGAAATATAGTTCAAGGATAATGTCATTAAACAAGATTCCGTGCATTAATTTTGAGAATTATAACCATGTCGAGACTGATATGGACATTCGGAATTGTGTAAAAACTTGTGCTTCTAAAAATCGCTTCCATGGTATATGTCTTTCAATTCCCCAAAATGTTTAATAGAACGAAATTCGTTTCGAATATATCGACATGCACTTATTCTTAGACAATGTCGTACGAATCTTTCGGTATCTACGGAATATTGTTACCCCAAAACCGCGTTGAGTAATGAAGATGTGCATTGTTATAATGCACGAATGCAATGTCGTAATATATCAATAACTAAATAAAATATTGTAATGAATGTGGGAATTGTTTGATTAATAACGTTGCATCTATGTGAGTTTGATGATTGGTGTTCGATTTATGAATCGTTTTTGGTGCACATGTTCAAACATTTCAAGTGACTATTTTGCTATTGCTTCGTTAATTCATACTTCTGCGTTTATGTCGATATTTATGAAGGCTGTTCTGTTTGGAGCAATGCGGAATGAGAAATACGCTCTCCAAAACAAGCGACTAATGAAGATGTTTTCATTTAAGATACAATCGAATGTGAATGAATTGTGCGTATGTAAATTACCTCAAGACATTTAGGGAAGTATTTATTTTATTTAACTTTTCCTCTTCAGCTAATTACTCGGTAGTTTTGAAGTATAGTATTGTTTGTATAGGTTGTTTGTATATTAAATAAGACAAAAAGGAATTAAATTAATCGATTCTACATAATTGCTGACTTCAGGAAAATAAAAGGAATTTAGGCAAAGGTTTCGACTTCAAAAAACAACCTGAAGGACAGGCCAATGGCCTGAAAAAAGACAAGGTGGCGTCAAAATAAACTTAATAACATGATAATTCGCCTGAAATGTCAGAAATCGTGCAAAATCGTGGTGATAATCCAGCGAAAGTGATTTATCTAATTGTCAGATAACTCGTAACAGAGTACATGTACGACTTCATTTGCTTTCATTACTACCGTACAACATCACGCGCGAGAACAGGTTCTGCGACAGTAGCGGCGGCGCGCCGCGGCGCTGCGATTCGCGTCTGTCTGGGAGACCGGTCGGCCTTGGCGGTCGAACGAGGAAAAGAGGTAGATGGCAGGGACCGCGGGCCGCGATGCGCGACCCTCACGGCTCGCGAGCTCCGGGGATCAGGCGATCGCTTCCGGAGCGCCAAGACGCCCAGAGCACGGCGCTCGGGGCGTTCACGCGCTGTGACGCGCTGGAAAAACACCTCGGGGATCACCCTCCGGCGTTCCGCTCGGGATCCTGCCCTACTTGATGCACACGAACGTCCTGAAGCATGACGAACATAGGTGTGCTCAGTCTAAAGCAAGAAGGGAGCCAGCTGTTTTTCTGGGCTTTTTCCATTAAATTTTTTAATTTATATATGACTCCATATTTTACAAGGAAATAAATGAAATATATTACAAGAAGAATGAAATAACTTACGATACACTTCATGTACACAATTGATTTGAAACCTGAACCCTTTACAGGGTTATTAGATGGTTTGGAGAGCCTCCTCCCCAAGTGTATAACAATTCCCTAAATTGCCAGATTGAAAAGGGGGAAATCAAGAATTGAGGATATTTAAGGAAATAAAATGTGTTTTCCGTAAGGTGACGAGCTCCTTTCAAAATTTTTAGTGGGTCCATAGTCCACTGGCTCCCCTGTGGGCATATCTTTGATGTCAAAGATGAAACTAATCACTCCCGTCACGAGTACCTACGCAAATTTCACAGTTTAATTAACCCAAACCAAAGAAAACAGCGACTTTGGATTTTGCGCTTTTTAAGAACAGATAAATCCGTAACATCTCGCAAGCCCATCTTATTTATGCAAATAGTCACTTCAGCTTATGAAATAATGAAAACGTAGGTAATATTTTATTTTATTATCTGCCTTAAAAAATTTATTTTGAACCAAGGTAAGTACAAGTACTTATTACAGTGTGAAATTTTCGTATATTTCACACAAAGGTTCTTTGCTTCTTCTTTAGATTTGTGATGTTAATAATGGTGAAATTCTATTTACCTTGCTTTTTGATCGCAATTTTAATTAAATAAATACTCCGTGCTTTTACAACGTGAATAAAAACGATCAAACTAAATGTAATGTGATCAGTTTATTGCGTTGGTAAGGAGTTTTTTGCTTTTTCGGTCCTTCCTGTATTGCCATTTCACTTAGGACAATCAAATAATAACATTATCTTCACTTCGCCAACGTACAAGAGGAAAAGTGGAAAAGATGAAAGTGGAAAACGCGAACGTAACATCATTTCATGATGTGAAATATAATACGATAACATCAAATTCAACTTTTTTCTTCGATAAAGTTGTATTCTTGCGGTCGTGTGTCATCACGAATTAGAATCAACTCACTAAGCAACTCTTTGTTAGATCCCTGTACCAAGGGGAAGTACGCGTCATGCTGTGGTCGGGTTAACCCAAGAGATGCATTGTGTGAAACTGGGCGGTTTGATTTCCGACGCCGGGAAGTGGTGCAATAATATTTTTTGGTCCCATTGTTGATACCATGTCAGCTTTCAAGGAAACGGGTTTATTCCACAAATTTTAAATCCCCCAAAAATAAAACTATTTATCTCGAACTCAGACCGTCATTATGATTTAAGGCAACCTCACCAAGTCCATGCATTTGAAAGTGTTACCGAGAAAGTGTTACCGTCTTATGTGAGTGTTACCGCAAAAATTAACATCAGCTTGTTTTAACTATATTGCGGGGCAGACAATAAAGTTTAAAACTTAATGATTGGAAGGACCCGACATTCGCAAAAATTTAATGCATGTATTTTGAGTACCACTGATATACAAAAATCTAAAGAAAAAGACGAAATAAGAAACACATATCTTCGTAACAAATGTTTTATTGCATGTAAATGAATATCACACAATATGTAAATAACCAATGATGACTTCATGAGCTAGGCAAGGTAAGCAGTGCCCCCTATATATGTAAGTATTAGTTTAAATCATTTAACATGTAATTCAATTTATAAGGCTCATACAATTTTTATATATTTTCTCTCTAAACATAATATTTCATTTTATGTTTAAATTAATAAGCTGACTATTATTTGTGCGTGATATTTTCAGATTAAAATCTGCATTGACATTAATATTTGGACTGTTCCTAATATTTCGTAGGCACTTTATATTTCCCGGACTTAATGTCCTGATATAAATAAACGGCAATTTGTTAAACATACATTGTTGTAGCATCTAGTAATATTTTCACTTAAAAAGGTAGTTACAAATTATCATGTTTTAAAGCTTTGTAATCCTTTAATAAGTATAGCATAAGCTCTAGAAAGACTACAGTTTTTGGCAGTTTATGAGAAAACAATTCGGTCACAGGTGAAGGCTAAGGGGGGGGATGGAGAAATGAAGAGGAACACTGCATTCCTAAGTCAAACTATTACTGGATGCTACAACAAAGTATACAAATGTATAATAAACACTAAAATAAATGTACAGAACTGTGCAGACATTTTCAAAGGATATTTTAAGTCAATGTGATTTAAAGGCGGGATTTTTTTATTTTTTATTTGTAGCCCAGCAGTCGAAAAAATCTGAAAAACAAATTCACAACAGTTTGTGTTTTCAGAGGAACTTATGAGATTTTTTCCAGGCTGTTTCGGGGTTCCAAGACAGTCAACATTATTTTTTGTAATTTTTCAAAAATATTATTATGTTTCATTTTGGCGCTGAGAAAATATCAAAAATGTTTTTCTGACAGTAAAAATTATTATCTAATTTTTCATTTTTTCAATCAGATAAAATAGTGTCAAATTGACGAAAAAATAAAATACAAAAATTGTTTGGAAGTAGAGGGATATGGGTTACGGGGGGGGGCGAGGGACGGGGGTTGAAAAACTTTAAAAAAATATTATTTTTATGTTAGAGTTATAATGTAACTACTCACATGTCTTTGGTTTAGGGGAACTTTTTACCATGTTATCCGAGAGTACCCTTTCTTCAAGAAAAAATGAACCTTGAACTCATAATTTGTAAAATGAACTTGTAAATGTATTCTTGGAATGATGACTGTGCGTGTTTAATGGGAATGATCCTTTATATTCTGTAAAAATTGTTGCAATCAGTGTGTGATATTGTTTCACATACATTGAGTAAAGGTACAAAGAATATTGGAACGAGGAGGGTATTGCGTCCTGGATCCGCCACTGTTCTGTAATCTTTTTTGCCTTTTCTTAATTTCATTGTTCGCGAACCTCTTCTGTAATCACAGGCGCAAACGTTTGAAATCTTCAGTCCTAATGAGTGAAAAGAGTGGATGATCAGCTTACAGCGTGGGATACGCGTACGGATACATGAAGACGCTTCTGCTTAAACGAGATCAAAGGATTTTCTCATTGTGAGGGTCCGGATCATTCCACATCGTCCACAGCGTATGGTGGAGTCTTCGGAAGACTACTTTGAAAAGTATTTTCGATTAATAATCCGTTATTTTTGTTTGTTTTTTAGACATATTGGAAAGTAGAGTTCCACCCGACATGATTTTTATTTAAGATAATTTTAAAAAATGAATGCCGTACCGCACACATTTAAGGGAAATAATATTATTATTTCTTCGTGTAGATTAGTTTCGCGTATGCAGCAAACACAGCAGACCGCGTAGCAGGTGTTTCTCAAGTAGAAAGTACAGGCGGACATCAAAATAACATGGGAAGGGCGAAAGTGATGAGTTTGCCACTGAAAATATTCTGTCAGCGGGAGCTTTCAAACTGAGTTTCAAAACAAGTCCACTGGACGAATTGTTATTTAATATACGTCAAGTACACGTGCATAACTAGATCAGGTCACATCACCTTCAGGAGCTCGCAGCAGTTTAGCTGCAAAACATTCGTTTCAAGGTTTATCAAGATGACTAAGGCATCAGAGGCGAGCTGTGCTAAGGCAGCGTAACGACGGAAGCTCAGCAGTCTACATTTACAAGTCACGCATTCTTGTTGCTTGCTTCCCGGGGGGATTTCCCTTCAACGAAACTCGACTAACGAATTCTAGTATTACATTTTTTATGTAACCTGCATTTTCTACATGTAATAATTGTATTTTTAACGTTTATTTCTCACTTAATTTATGCACAAATCAGCATTTAAATTGGGCAATCATTCTTGTCTGTCTACACATTATTATCTTAATGGTTTAAAATATGGAGTTATATCATTATTATTATTATTATTATTATTATTATTATTATTATTATTATTATTGTTTGTTTATTTAACGTCGCATCGACAACTGGGTCATTAGCGACTCAGAAAAAATACATTATAACAGTAATTCATACATGATTAATTGAGGTTTACAAATTCAGTACAATATACAGTAATTCACAATAATTGTATTATTATTATTATTATTATTATTATTATTATTATTATTATTATTACAATATTGACAGTTTTAGATAAAAAATTATAATTCACAGTACATTTGTAGTCATAGAGCTCTGTGCAAGTGTATGATAAAACTAGAACTGAAAAAATGTATGTTAAATGTTCTACCCAATAATGCAATTACCAATCAGGTCATTATAATAAAAAATTCGTTTATTTTTTCACAGATCTTCTTCACGAATGCTGAGGCATTTCTCTATGAGAAGATTAGTTGTATAAAAACATGTCAGAATTAGAGGTTGCCTTCAGAATAACAAAAGCTTTGCTAAGAAAATGCCGTCTACAAAACCAATGCCAACACAGTACCGTGTAAAAAATTTCTGAAACTTTCAGTACAGAGAAATTTGAAATATAAAAGGGACATCTTATCAGAAAATTAAAATCACAGTAAATAACTTTGTGGTACTTGTACTTTCGTCATCGATTAGCCCACAGTCCGTTCCACGTATCTTGCGATCATACATTTTCGACTGAGTTATGACGTAACATTCTGAGGAAACTCATCTCAACCTCTACAAACATTCAAGAAGGCAAGTGTGCATCGTAAACAAGTTAGTTAATGCTATAATGGATAATGCTAAGTATACTCTATCCGATGACATAAACGTCATCTGACTTAGTGCTCTATACGTTGGTTTTTCAAAAATTACAAAAATGAAAACTTTTTGACTTGTCTATCACGTCGTCAAAATTTATATTATAGATGTATTTTATTGTTCAGTGCGTTTATTTACACATAAGATTCAAGGTATCTCTAATGCTTGTTTTTGAAATGTCCATAAGTGGTCCATAATAAAGGAACAAAATTGGCAAATTTTCTAAAATGTTCGAACAAACTTTTCTCAAAAACTATTGAAATTTTTTCGCCGAAATTCTCAACAATGGAAAAGAGTTCAGTTCTCTCCCATTTTCCAGAAGCTTGATGTCGGCCAAGATATTTTGAGCCCAAAAATCGAAATAATGTTGAAAAATGTAGGTGTTATTTAATCACACACAAAATGAAAAGTATCCATTGCACCGAAACGAAAAGTAAACCATTGCGTCAATTGAAAAGTTTTCTAAATATTTTGTTTGATAACATTTTCTTGAATATTGTAAATATTACCGCAAATGTGATTTTATCCACTTGTTGTATCTGCTGACAAAGACAAATGCGGAGTGATTTTGAAATGAAATTGATTATCATGAGAAGAAAGTTGTTATTAAACAATGTATTTTTATTTCCCGATTCAGAAAATGAACACGATAGAAGATTTATCACTGAACTTTAGAATGAATATTAAGTATATGTGTGTATCAGTCAAAATACATATTAGTGTTGTGGATTTAGAGTCATCGTACTGTATTACTTATGTTGTGAGTTTATTTCATATGTATTTTTCGAATAATTTTATTTCTGAAATCCTTCGCTTGCTGTTTGTGCCGAAAGTGAAATCACCAAAAAGTTTGTATTTGGCAAATTTACGTGAAATTTGACAATGAATGACAAAACTATAATTTGCATTCATTTTTGAATCGTTTGTTGTTAAAGTATTTTGTTTAGTCATGGTATTGCTTTCTCTGTTTAAAAGTATTTGAAGTAATGTTAATTTGTGGTAATATTTACATCTGTGGCAATTTGTTCACATTATTGTATTTACGAGTACATTTGCTTTAAATAATGTCTAGTAAAGTTTCTCGAGAACTCAACCGTTTTCTGTGAAAACTAGCTCAAAATTTCGCATTTTCAGAAACACTCAAACATAATTTACTCAAAAATTGTTCCAAATATTTTCTTCAAACTTTTCGGACGGATAGTGTTCATTGCACTCTTTAATATGACGTAAAGTTAAATTTGAGGTCTTATTATGTTTTCGCAAAAATTACATAAATGTAATTGTTTGAAAGATCTCTCACATCGTTAGTATGCACATTTCCACCAAATTGTAAACACTATTGTATTTGTAACTTAATGTTCTTCAAATGACTTCAAATGAAGTTTTTCGAAAAACATTTTCTGTTAAAAAGACCTTCAATTGTCGCATTTTTAATAGCGCTTAAACGCCATTTTCTTAAAAACGGCTAAAAGTTTTTCCAAGAAAATTGCCATTTAGAAAGAAGTTTAGTGTTCTTTAATATTCTAAAAATTAATATTTTCGTTCTACAATTAGGAAACCGAAAAGTCAAGAAAATGTCCAAAAAATGTACTTTGGACGGAAATAGATGGCAGCTGGCACGAGTATGTGGCAATTCCGAATAGCTAGCCCAGACCCAACGAAATAAAAAACTAATACGGGAAAGTCTGTGCCATTCTGTAGCACCATTAGTTCCAATACAAGTTAACAAAACTTTTGTATTATAATTTTATGCAGTTGTAGAATTCACATAGTTTTGACAACACTGCGATGGAAAGAGTGAGTTGTTTGCTTCTTGGTTCAAATGGACGTTTTGAAATAATAGCTAAGATGTTAGTGCAAAGAAAGTGCAATGTTTCAATCATACGTAGCTGTTTCCAATAACACCGGAAAGTATGTGCTGTTGTAGCACCACTAGTTTAAATCATGTACAAGGAGCAGTCACGTATGAAATAGGAACCGATCAACCCCCACTCTCCCGCCTAAAAAAACAGACTCCCATTTCACATTTTCCTTCAGTATCTCTTCGAAAATAGACAAGTTAAGAACATTTCTTGCAATTACCTGTCCCTCCCGTCGTATTTCCTTTCTAACCCTGTCATTGCTCGCTAACAAAATTTCCTCGCAATAACCTTGGTTGAAGGTATAACACATGAAATCACTACAAGGGAGGTAACAAGAAGTTACCCCTTCACACTTTGATGATACAAAATTGCTTGGTCAGTCAACTGAAGAGCCTCACGGCTCTGTCTGTCAATGTAAAATAAAATTTAATTAAAAAAAGCTGCGAAGGCGGTTCCCCAGAGCGACCAAGGAAGCTTCCTGGGAAACGGTCCACCGTTCCCCACCCCTCCCCCCCCCCCGGGCCCCGCAGCGGCACGTGCTCAAGGCCCCTGCCGCCCCGCGCGCCGCACCCGTCGCGGCGCCTGACGTCATGCCGGCCGCGCTTACGTGTTAGGTTTCTCTAACCTTAGTGCAGGGGTGTCCAAATTGCAAGGCCTCAAGGGCCACAACTAACACCTTTAATATGGTGCGGGACATATTTTCATTACACGGGCGATCCACACCTGACTCGGCCGTACTGTCGATCTCGGCAGTGTGCTCGGCTGCACTGAAGCGGGGGATGGGGTGGAACCATGTGTGATACCAGGCCGTATCATGCACAACGCGGCGAAACGCATCGGAATGATTGCGAATTTCTGAATTTTCTACAAAAAAAATCTAAACAAACTTTTATTTTTACATAAAGCGGGTGTTCACCCGGGCGGAGCGCGTGCGCTAGGTGCACAATGCTCTCGCCCAACATGGATGAAAGGTTCTTCCACTTTTGACTAATTAACATTCCGCGGGCCACAATAACTGGCACCGCGAGCCGCATGCAGCCCGAGGGCCACCGGTTAGACAACCCTGTCTTAGTGTAAAAGCGCCAACGTTAGTAGCACAGGCGACTGCGTTAGTAATTATTGTTCTCTGGTAGGGTTGTGCGTTTCAATCCCCAACAAAACATGAATGAATTCCTGAAAGTCGAATGCAAACCACCACACATTCCATATTATCTCAATCATTGTTCTTTAACAAGTGCCCGGGAAAGGCAAATATTTTCTTTGAAGTTTGTTCGCCAATATCTCGTCATGAATGATGTGTAGTCGGTGGGTGATCTTTGCAGTGCAGCGAAATTCTGCCATGAGTGCTTGCTCTAAACTATATTGTATTCTGCAATGCAATGAATGACATCCATATTTCTGCGGGGCGTGGATGGTATCTTATGTCTTTACGATTTTCTTTTTCCCGGAGAAGAGATCATAGTGATAGCTCGATTTGCTATCCAGATTGATATCCAGGTTAAAATGGAGTTGGGTAATTGCGAAGTTGATGATGATAATAGAACTAGTGGTGCTATAGAATGGCACAGACTTTCCTGTATTAGTTTTCTATTTCCTTCGGTCTGGGCTAGGTTTTCGAAATTTCCAAATACTCGTGCCAGCTGCCATCCATCGCCGCCCAGAGAATTTTCTTTTTATATTTCTTTAATTTTTCTCTTTTCTAATGGTAGAACGGAAAAAAATAATTTTACAATATTAAAGAACAGTAAAACCTCGTCCTAAATGGCAATTTTCTTTGAAAAAATTAAAGCTGTTTTAAAAAAATGACCTCTAAGCGCTACTAAAAATGCAAATTTGAAGCTCTTTTTCACAGAAAACTTTTGAGTTTTCGAAAAACATCATTGGAAGTCATTTGAAGCACTTACACTCACAAATACAATAGTGTTTACAAAATGCTGGGAATGCGCATATTAAAGGTGTGAGAGATCTTTAAAAAAATTACATTTGTGTAATTTTTTTAAAAACAAAAAAATACCCCAAATTGAACTTTACATAATACTAAAGAGTGCAATTAGCATTATCCGTTCAAAAAGTTCGAAGAAAAAATTTGGAGCCATTAATGAGAAAATAGCGTTTGAGCGTTTCGGAAAAGGCGGAATTTTAAACTAGTTTTCAAAGAAAATGGTTGAAAGAATCCAGAAAATTTATCTGGCATTATTTAAAGCACATATACCCGTAAATATGATAATGTGAACAAATCGCCACTAATCTAAGTATTACCGACGTGGGAGACAAGTCAAAAAATTATATTTTTGTATTTTTTGAAAAAACAAAAGGATAGAGCAATATGCCAATTATGTCATCTCATAGAGTACATTTGTCACAATCCCTACCAAAAAATTAATGAAAGAATTTGGAGACGTTTTTGATAAAATCTTGTAATTTTTAAAATTGCAAATATTGCAAGCAATATTGCGGGAAAACTTCTATAATTTTCAAAAAAATGTACATGACCTTAATGATAGAACTCACTTTGGAGAACAAGATTTATATGGAGGAAAAATCTCTATCTTCAATTTTGTACTTGTAGGAAGACGCCGAAAAAAATCTAAATTTTGAAATTTACGAAAATTTAGAGTTAACCGTGAAATGAGACCTATGCCACCTTTATAAGTGTATTTTACTTTATCCTTACAAGAAATTTAAAGAAAAACTTTGGAGCAGTTTTTGAGAAGATTTTGAAAATGTTCGGGGGCTTCATGTAAAGTACCGCCAAATTTGAAG
This sequence comes from Acheta domesticus, assembly GCA_031308135.1. Classification (NCBI taxonomy): domain Eukaryota; kingdom Metazoa; phylum Arthropoda; class Insecta; order Orthoptera; family Gryllidae; genus Acheta; species Acheta domesticus. The sequence goes on from JAHLJT010009355.1 coordinate 68,765,816, forward strand.
AAAGATTTTCAAAATCGCGGCGCCTCGAGTGGACACAGATTGACCGGGCAATATCCATTTTGGAAGAAATCGCACGTACGGTTTCCGCTATGGTCCGATTAAAATAAGTTGGTGATTGATAGTTGTGCTTCTGAAGCTGTAGCTTCATACAATTTGAGTGTATGGTTTTGTTAATTTAATAAGTATGTATTTCAATTGCCTATTTTTGCATCCCGGAAACACGTGCTCAGTGGTACGCAACCTGTCAACGTCGTTCATTTCCATTTGCAACTGTCAATCATCAACTTATATTAATCGTACCATAGTGTTGTTCACAGACGGACGGACAGCCCGACGGACAGAGACGGACGGACGCTTTGAAAAAAGCCACTTTTTCGGTATCAGGGGACCCCAAACGTGTATTTCCGTTAAAATATCGAAATCGATTTTCCGCAGCATTGCATAACTTTCCCTATGCTACATATATTACTCTGTATACTATATGTACGTATACGGGAAAGTAAAAATAATATATTCAAATAATGTATTGTAACATAATTGAAATAAATATATTAAAAAGAAAGAGAATTTATTATGATTAGGGCCCGGATAATTATGTAATTACATATTTTCCTAAGGTAACTCCAGCAAGTCTAATCAACGATATATTCACGTTTCACATCAGTTAGTGACCAAAAACGTTGAGTTTTTAGTACATATATTTACATATTTTGCCCGAAATTACATATATTTACATATTTTACACAAATGAACATATTTTTACATATTACTGAATTTTTCCATTATCCTACATTAAAAAAATTTAATTCCTTATTTTTCCGATCTGTTTTTGATAAAGAATCATCCAAACAAACAATTCAGCATTGTCAAACATTTTTTTCTGTAGTCTCCTCTCTAAAATGAAGCTAGTATTACGCGCTGAAATGAGTGTATCCATAAATGCCAACGGTATTGGAAGTAAAAGAGGAAGGCGACGATGCAATCCGTAGCTTCTGTTCTGTTAGTTTTCAGCGCGAGTATCGCGGAGAACAGAAAGGAAGTTTGATTTGTGAAAATGATATCTTTAGCAGGTGATATCGCGCACCCACTAAGCATATTTTAGAGGTCTCCTTTGACCTTGATACCCTTCACCAGAAACTACACGCACCAGCTCAAGAAAGGCCGTTGACATTTTTTCTTTCTCTTATTTTTACATGCGTCCGTCTACCATTGTTCGTAAATTATGTCTTTCCACCGAAAATCTGAAGTAAAATCTCGCCGTGGAGCTGATGTACAAGGAAATCATATTGGCAAGGATGTGATAGGTCTAATGAATGTTTAAAAGTGTAAGTCTTATTTTGTTAACTTGAGAAGTGTTACCCAAATGTAACCATCAATCTATTACAAAACGTTTTAACGATACAACGGAATTTTGTGGCGTAATGAAGTTAAACATAATGTCTTCCTTCCGATACTAGTGCAGCGTACATGTGCAAGGCAGCAGAAGCCCTGCAGGTATTTTTCTAAAATTACTACTTCTAACCTATCTTGTGCACGTGTTGCGTTTGCAGAACTGATTAGATCTCAGTTTGATAAAGTTGACGCATTGATTTCCAATACAAAAGAGGATTCAGGAGATGGGGCATCTGAATTGACGCTATGAGCTACAATACTCAAAATTTTGATTTTGAACTACAAGTTATACATCAATTTGATTTTGAAGCTGCAGCATCTATCGAAGCAATTGTTTGATATTCAAAAGCTGAACAACTATATTTCCCCCTTTTTCAATAAGCACTACAATTAAATTTTTGTAAACATCTTCCCTGGAACTTTCTGGTAGCTTTGAAATTATCCAATCAGCAGACGCTTCTTTAAAAACTGTTCATTTATCATTCGAGGGTCAATAGGGGGATTGAGTGAAGAAAAAGAGGTCTTCCGTTCTGGAGAAAAGCCCAGGATTCGAAACAATTTGTGCTATTAGTGCAGTGCTATGAGGGGAAAATTCCCTCACACTGGATCCAGAAAACACAGAGAAGACAAGAAAGTATTTGACATGAATATTTACATGCGTTTTTAAACAAATCCTTCATATTTTTTAACTCAAAATGCAATTCGTCACGTCTCCTTGAAATTCTCTTTCTTTAGAGACCTCATTTATAAAGATTGGTTGCGTGGCAGAGCCGCAAAGGGAAGGTATACTACTGAAATAATATCGGAGACGATATATGTTTCATATTGATACGGAGATCGTTGTAAATAATAGGATTATGAAAACTATAATGTTTAATTCTGTTCTTTATATTAACTACACAGAACAATAAGACAAAGGTATTTTAATAAAAAATAATTGATATAATGATAATTAATGTTACATATTTCATTCTTTTGAGTACATATTTCTGTATATTATAATACATATATCTATATCTATACTTCTATACTAATATATAAGACAGAACTGCACTGACTTACAGCGCGATAATCTCTGAATCTACTGAACCAATACTGATGAAACTTTTGTATTAGCTTCCTTTAAAGGTCTGGAGTAACATAGGCTATGATTTACAATCGCAAACCTTACTACATTCACAAAATAATTACTTTTCCGGACATTTTTCGCTTGGCTTTACATCACAGATTCAATAGTGGATCAATGTTAATAGTTTAGCTGCGCGCCACCAGAGGATGAGGTCTAAGATCTTCTACTGTTTTCATCAATGTAAAAAATTGTGTATTTACAGGACTGTTTATGTTTCACAGTCAGTTGTCTAACCATAAATATTTGTTTTAGTATAATGGTAGTTTTTTTCGCTTTATTTAGAAAAGTAACTTGAATTGCGTGTAGAAGCTAATACGAAAGTTTCATCAGTATTGGTTCAGTAGATTCAGAGATTATCGCGCTGTAAGTCAGTGCAGTTCTGTCTTTATATATTAGTATAGATATAGATCACGAACAATTTGTATGGGAGTATAGAAAAGTGTTGTTTTTAGATTTTTTGTGATTTTAATTGCGTGCAGACGTGAGTGCATTAAGTGTACAAGAGACTAAATGTTTGGAAGACATTATTTTCTGATGAATGTGGTTAACATTGCCATGAAAAGGTATATATGCACATATGTCTAATTGTAGTAAATTAAGCATTATTATTACGTATTTGCAGGTTAGGCGAGTGACAGTGCGATTTACGAGTTATTCTGAAACTGATGGAGGAATGCGTAGTAGAGAGTACCTTTGGGTGCTGAAGGAACGGTTAAACTGATGACAGTTCGGCATTAATACAGTTTTTAGTAAAACGGCAGTACAGTTAAAGAAAAATAATATTGGTAAATGGGTATTTGGAGGAATTTAATGTGTGACAACGCTGGTTTTGAAGGTTGTTATTTTAAATAAGAGAAAAAGTGTTGTCTAGCCGGGATTCATTGTGATCTCGGATTTTTGGAGATATTATAAGCGTATAAGTGGTTAATGGCTCCTTTTGGTCAGCCACAATTTATCAAGGATCCTAAAACAGGTACTAGAATCCAATTAAAATTACTTTAATTATTTCTAACCGTCGTCGCGTCAATTGATGCGGCAAGACCAATTTCAAACTTTTGTATATAAATACGCGAGAAGAAAAAAATATGAAAAAGAGTAAGATTTATAATGTGTCAAGTTATTGTAAGTTTTGGTATATAATACATAAAGTTCCACAAACAGAATAACGTAAGTAAATGCATTTAATTTTTTACTTTAGATTTGTTCATTATTTTCAGTTATAAAGAGAAAGGAGTTTGGGGAGCCGGAACCCCAATAGGACTAAAATTTAAATATTTTTAGTGAGAAGTGCTGTAGTGTGTAGAAGGTTTTTTCCAAATTGGAGCAAGGCAGAGAGGCGTGATAGCGTGGAGGGAATATACGGTAGAATAGAAGTAGGCTCTGCCACAGGGCGGGAATAGATGGAATTTCACTTTCTGTTTAATACAAAATTATGACAAATACCCCGGCAATGCGGGGTTCTTCATGGGCTAGAAAAATTATTATACAGAAAATTAATCTAATATATAAAAATCAATGTTTGTTGGTTCGTGCTTAATGCGTTGCCGCAGCAGCATCCAATTGCGATAAAAATGTGTCAACATTTGCTTGCACTTGCGGGAAGAACACAGGCATAGTACAATTATTGTAACTCCACTAGATGACGCTAGAGCACATGATAGCGTTTCAATTAAATGCTATTCCCAATCCACGTGAGCTTCATTGTTGCTGGGCGTTGCCGTGTGCTGTGGGGCGAGGACGAGGAGAACACAAGGAGCAGGCGGCGCAAGTTGATGACAGGAAAGTGAAGAAGAGACAGGGAAGAGAGAGAGATGAAAAATAAGAGATAAGGAAATAGAGAAAGAAAGGGAAAATAAAGGAAAAAAGAGAGAAGAAAATAGAGAAAGAAAGGGAAAATAGTGAAAGAGAAGGAAAATAGAGGGAAAATAATGAAAGAGAGGTAAAATAGGGAGAGGGGAAAAGAGAGGGGAGAGAGGGGGAATGAGAGAGCGGGAAAAGGGTCAGAGAGTGAGGGAAGAAGAGACACAGAGAGGGAAAAATAGACGGAGAAAAGAGACACAGAGGGGGAAAAGAAACAGATGGAAAAGAGAGAGAGGGGGGAAATGAGAGAGGAGGAAAAAGAGAGGAGGGAGAGGAATATTTCCTCAATTATTTCTTCTGCGGCAGCAACGCGCCGGGTACCAGCTAGTATGTACATATTTTCCCAATTTTTAGTACATAATTATCCGGGCCCTAATTATGATGTAGTAGTTATTACCTACATACTGCACCCAAAGGTATAGGTGGATCGTGTCTACGGTAGGGACTGGGAAATGTGGGCCATCTTAACGGCGAATCCCACTAATCCCGCTATCCTAGATAACGTAACACCAAGGGTGACGGGAAGGGAGGGCAGCTGGGACAACTTGCCCCAGATCCCGACTTGGGCTCCGAATATGTTTTCATCCAAAAAAATAAAAATATTTTCTCCTCCAATCCAAATTTAACGCCACGAGTTATATCCTATGTATGCAGAAATGAATTCTGTTTATGAATTGGGGGAGGAGGGAATGTTTTGTTTTGTTTAAAATGAGGTGCCCCCGTGAATCAGCTGCCCCAGGTCTCTGGTTTTCTCTTGGTGCCCCTGGGTAACACTGAAGAATTATTGTATTTGGTAATTTCATTTAAAATGTAGTGTTTATTTGATTGTTTTTGTCCAGATTTTGTTTTAGACGTTCATAGACTACATGTTGAAAACCAACTAGTGGTGCTACAGAATGGCACAGACTTTCCCGTATTAGTTTTCTATTTTCTTACGGTCTTCGCTAGCTATTCGGAATTGCCACATACTCTTTCTTGCCAGCTACCATCTATCATCGCCAAAAGCACATTTTTTTGTCATTTTCTTAATTTTTTGGTTTCCTATTGGTAGAACGGAAACATTAATTTTAGAATATTAAAGAACACAAACACCTAGCCCTCAATGGCAATTTTCTTTTAAAAATTATGTGTCGTTTAAGAGAAAATGGCGTTTTAGCGCTACTAAAAATGCGAAATTTGAAGCTCATTTTCACAGAAAATTTTTGAGGTTTCAAAATACTTTATTTGAAGTTATTTGAAGCACTTACACTCACAAATAAAATAATCTTGACAAATTGCGGATAATGTGCAAATTAAAGATGTGAGAGATCTTTCAAAAAATTTACATTTATATACTTTTTGAAAAAACAAAAAAATAACTCAAAATAAACTTTACGCTATACTAAAGAGTGTAATTAGCACTATCCGTTACAAAAGTTTCAAGAAAAAAATTGCAGCCATATACGAGAAAATGACGTTTGAGCATTTCTGAAAATGCCGAAATTTGAGCTACTTTTCACAGAAAACGGTAGTGTTTTCGAGAAACTTTACTTGACATTATTTAAAGCATATATACTCGTAAATATAATAATGTGAAAAAATCGCCGATAGTGTAAATATTAACGACGTGAGAGACAAGTAAAAAAATTTACATTTTGGTAATTTTTTAAAAAAGCAACCGATAGACCAATATGTCTTTTATGTCATTGATAGAGTACATTTACCACTATCCCTACCAAAAGTTTAAAGAAAAAATTTGGAGCCGTTTTTGAGAAAATTTTGTTTATGTAATTTTTTAAAATTGCACATATTGCACGCAATATTGCACGAAAACTACCAAAATTTTGAAAAAGATTTACATGACCTTTATGAAAGAACTTAATATGCACAACAAATTTTATTTGAAGAAAAAATCTCTATCTTCAATTTTGTAGTTGAAGAAAGACGCCGAAAAAAATTTAAACTTTCACAATTTTCGAAAATTCAGAGCTTTACGTGAAAATCGGACCTATGCCATGTTAAAAAGTGTATTTTACTCTATTCATACAAGAAATTTAAAGAAAAAAATTGGAGCCATTTTTGAGAAAATTTTGAAAATCCCCGGGGGGCTTCATATAAAGTACCCCCAAATTTTGAAAAATCTTTTTCAAAATCTCAAAGCTTTGAATAGAATCAGATCGACCGGGGAATATCCATTTTGGAAGAAATCGTACGTATGGTTTAGGCGCTAGCAGTGTTCACAGACGGACGGACGGACGTTTTCCTTTCAATTGGGTTTTCGGTATCAAGGACCTATGTAAATATTTTGAAAGATCTCTCACATCTTTAATATGCACATTATCCGCAATTTGTAAAGATGATTATATTTGTGAGTGTAAGTGCTTCAAATAACTTCAAATAAAGTATTTTGAAAACTCAAAAATTTTCTGTGAAAATGAGCTTCAAATTTCGCATTTTTAGTAGTGCTAAAACGCCATTTTCTCTTAAACGACACATAATTTTTAAAAGAAAATTGCCATTTACGGCTAGGTTTTTGTGTTCTTTAATATTCTAAAATTAATGTTTCTGTTCTACCAATAGGAAACCGAAAAATTAAGAAAATGACAAAAAAATGTACTTTTGGCGATGATAGATGGTAGCTGGCAAGAATGAGTATGTGGCATTCCGAATATTGACAAATAAATAAATAAAATAAATACGGTCATGCTTAATTTTTTCAAATACGAGTAGTTTTTCTTTAATTTTGTGACAAACGTAATAGGCCACTGTAAATTTACTGGGCTTCGGACAGCTAGATGCGTCGTAAATTAGAATGTGCAATTTTGTATATTATTTCTTTCTTCGTTTCTTACATTCGAACTTTGTTATAGACTTACACATTAATATTTTAGAAATTGTTTATTTTGAAATATTTGAAATAAGTAAAAAGAATTAATAGCTCTCAGAATAGCGACAATGCAGGGTCTGCAACAATGGAATTCACATTGCGCTCGCGAATATCTGCGAATTAGTGTCATTGTTGTGACCTAATGGAGCTGTATGAAAAGGAGTTATAATTGTCTAATTTATGTTGATATTTGCAGGCAAATATTTAGTTTTGCACAAATGCTGTACCATTTGTAGTGAGTAGAGAATTTGTTGCATGGTTTTAAAATACTCTTCCCTAATCATGGCCCAATGGAAGACATTTCTATATTTCCAGGGTATCAGGCTTCTTTTTCCAATACAGGGTTACAAAACTTTTGCATTCTATTTTTGTGAAGTTGTAGAATTCACATAGTTCTGACAACACTGCAATGGAATAGTGAGTTCCAAGCGAAGATGTTAGTAGCGCATAAAGTGCAATATTACAGTACTACTTAGCTGTTTCCTCTAATACGGGAAAGTAAGTGCTGTTGTAGCACCACAAGTTTTCTTTATAGTGCTTAATAAATTTGCACCACATTTGAATCTCCTTCAATGGCAATTCTTCTGTAACAATGTTGTAAACTTCATTATAATTTTGGGGACAACTAGACCAAGACATGCAAACATCTAATGAATTTAATTTAATGCAACATTTAATAAATTGCAAATAACTGATCTGATTCCTTTTGCATTGCCAAGGTGCTTTGTATAAATAAAACCCAAATAAAGTAACATCATTGCAATTCTGTTCATCAACAATGAGAGCTGTCAAAAGATAATTTTGATACCGGATTGGGACTCAGCGACAGCAAAACATTTAAATAAGTTATTTTAATTGTCAGACTTTTCTCGCTCATCAGCCGAACTAATATTCTCTAACCGAATTCGGACTCAGCGACAGCAAAACATTGAAATTAGATCTTTTAGCAGTGGCAAAGCTGAAGGGTAATCTAGGAGTCTTAGAATATCCACATTATTTTCAATAAATCTGTCGTTGCGAGCACTTTCAGTTTTTACTTTCCCGTATACGTACGTATACACCGGAGTGATATACGTAGTATAGGGAAAGTTATGTAATGCTGCGCGAAAAAATGGCCAATTTTCGGACGGAAAAAAATTAATTGCCGGGCCGTGAAAACAAATAAGTGGATAAAACCAGTTGCTAAATTAAGAAAAAAAAATCCTCTATCTCGTGGTATGTTCAAAATCCATGATTTGTTGCTTCTTTATACTTAAAAATCGATTGACGGCATTCCGTCCGTCTGTCCGTCTGTGGTCAACGCTAGCGCCTAAACCGTTCGGTCCATTTTCTTCAAATTGATATTCCCCGGTCAATCTGATTCTAGTCGAAGCTTTGTGATTTTGAAAAAGATTCTTTAAAATTTGGGGTACTTTATATGAAGCCCCCCGGGGATTTTCAAAATTTTCTCAAAAACGGCTCCAAATTTTTTCTTTAATTTCTTGTATGAATAGAGGAAAATACACTTTTTAACATGGCATACGTCCGATTTTCACGTACAGCTCTGAATTTTCGAAAATTGTGAAAGTTTGAATTTCTTTCGGCGTCTTTCTCCAACTACAAATTGAAGATAGAGATTTTTTCTTCAAATAAAATTTGTTCCGCATATTAAGTTCTCTAATAAAGGTCATGTAAATGTTTTTCACAATTTTGGTAGTTTTCGTGCATATTGCGTACAATATGTGCAATTTTAAAAAAATTACAAAAACAAATTTTCTCAAACGTCTCCAATTTTTCTTTAAACTTTTGGTAGGGATAGTGGTAAATGTACTCTATCAATGACATAAAAGCCATTTTGGTCTATCGGTTGCTTTTTTCAAAAATTACCAAAATGTAATTTTTTTACTTGTCTCTCACGTCGTTAATATTTACATTATCTGCGATTTTTTACATTATTATATTTACGAGTATATATGCTTTAAATAATGTCAAGTAAAGTTTCTCGAAAACACTACCGTTTTCTGTGAAAGTAGCTCAAATTTCGGCATTTTTCAGAATGCTCAAACGTCATTTTCTCGTATATGGCTGCAATTTTTTTTCTTGAAACTTTTGTAACGGATAGTGCTAATACACTCATTAGTATAGCGTGAAGTTTATTTGAGTTTTTTTTGTTTTTTTTCAAAATTATATAAATGTAAATTTTTTGAAAGATCTCTCACATCTTTAATATGCAAATTATCCGCAATTTGTAAAGATGATTATATTTGTGAGTGTAAGTGCTTCAAATAACTTCAAATAAAGTATTTTGAAACCTCAAAAATTTTCTGTGAAAATGAGCTTCAAATTTCGCATTTTTAGTAGTGCTAAAACGCCATTTTCTCTTAAACGGCACATAATTTTTAAACGAAAATTGCCATTGAGGGCTAGGTTTTTGTGTTCTTTAATATTCTAAAATTAATGTTTCTGTTCTACCAATAGGAAACCGAAAAATTAAGAAAATGACAAAAAATGTACTTTTGGCGATGATAGATGGTAGCTGGCAAGAAAGAGTATGTGGCAATTCCGAACAGCTAGCGAAGACCCAGGAAAATAGTAAACTAATACGGGAAAATCTGTGCCATTCTGTAGCACCACTAGTTTTTTACTGAATCGTTGAAGAAAATTAAATGTGTTCGATTCTTTTTCTCCGCTTACGCGCGAGGGAATTAGCAGGGCTGCAAAGATATGCTCTTTGGCTCCGGTAGCTGAGCGAGGAGCCTGCCAGTGGATAGACACCGGCTGGCTCTTTCGCGCGTGCTCACAAGAGAGCGCTACCTCCCTTTCCCTTGCATTCACTGGACAGAGAGCCCAACACGAGCCTAGGCTCTCGGCAGGCACAGACTTGAACAGCGATGCACGCCCACATTTTGACCAGCCAAATTCACCTCATCACCTGACGTTGTGGGAAAGTAGGGCTGTTTGTGTGATTTTTGTTGGTGTTTTCTTGATGAAACAATAAATGAAGCTAAATGTATATGTGTGCGAAATATATAAATGTGTTGCAGACAATGTCCCATTGACTATGCGCCAGTTTCATAACTTCTAAACGGTTCACGATATCGAAATGCAGTTTTCGCTCAACAATTCGGAATCATGAGTCAAGTAATACTCCGGAGAGAAAGAAGTATTAGCGATACGTAGTAATACATTGTGTTAGATATGAAGAGACTATTGAAATGTGCATCAAAGCAGACATGATTGTGAATAAACTTTCAAGGTGAGAATTATTTAAAAGATACCAAATTGTGTCTTTTAAAATTATTGATACAGTAGTGACTCAAATGCAGCGTTGCCAGACGTCCCGCTTTTGGCGGGATGACACGGTTTTTGAGACTAAAAGTGACTGCGCGGTATTGCCCAAATCACGCTTTTGTGAAATCTTTCGATTTCAATTGCCCAATGCAAAACAAATACAACAACGTCTTCTTCTAGTTACGAAAATAACTATAAAATATCAGCTGCTGAACCTACTGCCTACGTAGTTTGCGATTGAAATCTGTATAAATGTATATTTCAATTCTTACTATTAAAATATTACTTAGTATTGGTTTTTATTTTGTCCCGCTTTTCCCAAACAAACCACGCTCTTTTCATTAAAATTTGTTAAAAATCACGACTTGGACGAAAAATAATCAGGCTCAGATGGGCTACAGGTTTCAAGATTTTGAAAAGTTTAATTTCATTGAATTTCTTGTCGAAAAGCATTTTTCCACCTACAAAGCGTTCTTTCGTTCAGAAAAGTTTTCTTTACTAATAAAACAATATCCATTCCTTGAAAATAAGCTGCCTCGAAATGAATTGACAAATGTATACATTGTTAATGCAAAATACATGCTGGATACATACTGCAAATTCTTTTTGCTGGAGTATTTGTTAGACAAATTGGTATAGAAAAAATATCAAGGGACGGTTCGGTTGATACAACTTGTTAGTCTAACTTTCCTTAACACGCATCGTGGCACCGTGCCATGCAACGAGCTTCTCTGCACCACTAGCGTCGGGAAAGGGAACTACTAGTAACCCTGCCGTTTTACAATAGGGATGGCGTTATCTCTGATGGAGATTGATTGATTGATTGATTGAATTGGGTTTAGAGGGGGGCTTCAACTACTGTGGTCATTTGCGCCCATGCCAAAGTATTTAGAAAAAATTATTCAATGTTGCAGATGCAACTTACCCGCTGATTAAAAGCATGTACATTGCCTAAAAAGAGGATTTGAATTCTGCATCAAGTATACATGTAGAAAGCTTATTCCTGTCAGGGACAAAGTTACGAAAATCGCAATATAGAGGAGCGTGATGAGAAACGCCAGGAATGAACACAATTATTTATCGCACTTAGTTTGAAAGTGCTCTTGTGCCACTCTGTTTGCTACGCTCTAACCACGGATCGTTTCAAGAAAGCCTGAACATCAGACAATGGTACAGAAGGAATGTCGATACGAGTTTTACGAGTCGCTGATTTCGCCGCCTGGTCGGCCAGTTCATTCCCTGTGATACGTGGCCTGGGACCCTACTAAGTACCAGGTCATAGCGGCGGGACAGAAGACAATGAATCAGGCTTTGAACAGATAACGTCAGGTAGTCTGACGAAGTATGGAAGATAGCTTGAAGAGAGCTGAGAGAATAAGAACTGATACCCACTCGCCGCAACGTCGCTTATTCGATATATTTTAAGGTCACAAGAATTGCATACATTCCGGCAGTGAATATACTGCACTGGGAGTGAAGCTGAAATGATTTGGTGGCCCTGATACAATAAAAACTACATGCCACCGCGTCGCTGCACGATGAACCATCCCTGTATAAGAATAAATGATCCGAATAACATTCTCTCATACCCTAAAACTGCTTCTGGTAAACCAGAGGGCTAGTAGTTTTTTGGATAGATCAGAAAGTCTGAGATCAATGTTGGGAAGGAGTCCAAGGGAGAATGGGGGTTTCACAGGAGTGGGAAGGTCAACAATGAGTTCTCCCAAAGATTTCGCAATCGAATACCTGGGGGCTGGGATAGCGATGTTCGAAGATAGTACGAGGACTCATAATTTGGGCGAGTGATTATTCGGCGGCAAAGATGGTTAGAGAGACCTGAGACTTTAGCACCTGAAGATACTAATAAAATATCTCGCCTTCGGCTCAGAGATGGTTCTCCAGCCTCAGCCAAGAGGTATTCATTGCGACTCGTGCGGAATGCACCTGTACCAATCCTTATATTCGGCATTATGAATGGTATTAAATTGTTGGAGGGTTGATGGAGATGCTGATCTATGGATCAGCATACAATGCATCCATAATCCAAAATAGAGCGGATGAGGGTTCTATACAATCGCAAGAGGCACATACGGTCTGCACCCGAGAGCTCCCTGTAAGGGTGCGGAGAAGGTTAGGTTCAGAGGTGACACGCATCGGCTCTTCAATTTAGGGATGTGATTTCGCCAAGTTACGCTCTTATCAAAAGAAAGCCCAAGGAAAGTTGCCGATTCAACCTGTGATAAATCCTGTAGAAGTGCATGCAATTGGTTTTTGAGGTGGAGAACTTAAATCCTGTTGCGTCGCTCCATTCCTGCAAATTGTTGAGAACAAGTTGTAATTGTCTCTCTATCACTTGAATACTCTTGGAAGAGCACGAAATGGCAAAGTCGTCAACAAAGAGCGATGCTTTCACCGGCTCTCGGATTATCGACGCTATACTATTGATAGCGATGGCAAACAGAGTGACACTCAGAATTGAACCCTGAGGAACCCCGTTTTCTAGATGGTGGCTGGCATTTACCATGTCACCAAGGCGGACGCGGAAGTATCGTGAAGAAAGAAAGGCTACTAAGAAAAGGGGATCCGACCCCTAAGACCCCAAGAATGTATGGTGCGAAGAAAGCCATACCTCTAGGTAGTATAATATGCTTTCCCTATATCGAGGAAGATTGCTACCAGGTGTTGACGTAGCACGAAAGCGGTGGAGATTTGTGTGGTACGGGTGTCAAGGTGGTCCATGAGTGACCTGTTCTTCCCGAAACCACTTTGGATGGGTGTAAGTAGGTTTCTCTGTTCCAGGAGCCAGACCAAATTCGTGTTCACCATTCGCTCTAGAAGTTTGCATACACAGCTTGTGAGCGAGATTGGGCGGTAGGTTGACGGTTTTGTCCTGCCCTTTCCTTCTTTAGGAATTGGAATAATAATCGCTACGCGCCAGGTCCTAGGAAAGGTATGTTCCATCCAAATCTTGTTGAAGATACGGAGGAGGAAAATACGTGCCTCTTCCGGCAGGTGTTTTAACATTTTGTTGTGTATCTGCTCTGGTCTTGGAGCAGAATCTTTACCACGGGCGAGGGCACAGGAAAATTCTCCCATGGAGAAAGGAGCGTTATAATCTTCCTCCAGGCAAGTTGAAAAGTCCAATCTGCATTTTCCATTATACTCTTCGTTTTCAAGAAGCTAGGGGAGTAGTGTAAGGAACTGGAGGTATATTCATAGTGACAGGCCAATTCCTCAACTACTTCTTCTAGAGAAGTAATGAGATTTCCATTGATAAGAAGTCCTGGGAAAGATGGTGGGGAAAATCTTTCCCTGATCTCTCAGATCTTCCGTCATACTATTTTAGGAGGGGTATGGCAAGAAAGAGAAGAAATAAAGGCTCTGCAGGACGCGTTCTAACTTTTCCGTTTTACTACTCTAGCTCTGGTCACCTTTCTTTTGTAATCGGTCAGGTTGGATGCGGTGGGCAACCTACTGAGCCTCGCGAGTACTCGCTTTCGGTCACGCACCGCGATGGCACAGTCAGCATTCCATCAAGGCACAGGGACACGTCGTGGGCGACACTAGACGTCGTGATTGCAATGGTGACTTCGCGAACAAGGGCGTCAGTGAATTGGGCCACCAAGGTATCGATATTATTTGAAAAATCATCTTGCATTATAATTTTCTCGCTGAATGTATCCCAATAGACTCGATGGATTAGCCAATGAGGTGGGTGGATGACGTGTAAATTAGGGATATTAAAGTCGGCCAGATTAGGGAAATAGTCACTCCCAAGCAGATCATCGAGAACAGTTCACTCTACGATGGTAGATAGGGATGGACTACAGTGTCAGATCGATTGACGAGGTGTTTGAAGCCATAGAGAAATAACCATGATTCCCGGAATTCAGAAAAATTAAGTTTTGTTGGTCAATAATGTTTTCGAGGGTAGAACCTCTTGGGCAGGTCCTCGTGCCACCCCAGAGGGGATTGTGGGCATTTAAGTCCCCCACAATAAGAAAAGGAGCGGGCAACTGAGAAAACACATGTTCGAGTTCCTCTTGTGGCATGACTTGGCCTGGAGGAATGTATGTATTACACACCGTAAGAGAAAAGGACGGTAGGTGTACCCGAACGAAAACGGTTTGAAGATTGGTTCGGACGTTATGTTCCTCAGAATACAGGGAGTCACGAATGAGTACCGCGACGCCGCCATGAGCACGCAGTCCGTCGTCTTTATCGAACCGATAGATGGTAAATCCGCGAGGACACAGGGGATGATGAGGAAGAAGATGGGTTTCCTGAAGGCAGACTATAGATAGTCTGTGGCGAGAAATTTGCAATCTTAATTCTTCTGAGTGGGTGCGAAGACCATTTAAATTCCATGAGAGAGTCATTATAACGAATTATTTCTTTGGTTGCTTTTTTTTTCTTTCTCACCTTCTGAAGGGTTGTAGAGGAACTTTCGCGGTGTTCCTCATCAACAGCAGAGTCGTCGACTGCTGCTGGATACGGTCGCCTGTGTCGGGGGTATTCCCCGTTTTTTTGCCACAGGTGACCGAGATCTACAGGGGATAGGCGATCGTCCGATGTGAACCTCGGGAACAGAAGGGGGTTGACGGGATTTTGATGACATTTCTTTTGAGAAGCGGTATCTTCTTGGGATCGATTTCCGTGTCTCAGTGGAAGTCATCGATGTCCGGTGGAGTTTTTGAGGATGTTTTTTGAACTTTGTGGGAACGATCACATTCTCACCTTGAATACACGCCGTATCTTCAAGGAAGTCTATCGGCGACACCTGACAACTGAAGTGTGCTACTAAGGCTGGGGTACACTGAGTTTGGCAACTCGCTGTTACCCCCGGGGACTTAGGTTTTAGGGCAATGGAGAAAGATCGTGACAGGTCAACTGGGTTCCTGGTTTGGTACCTACGTTTCGCCTCAGGGGAGGAAACCTTTACGGTCACTCTTATTTTTTGAATTTCTCTTTCCTGGAGAAAGGTGGAGCACTGGTTGTCGTTGGCTGGGTGATTGCCTTCGCAATTGACACAGTGCGGTGGTTTGTCGCACGGTTATGAGTCGTGCACTGATGATCCGCACTTCCCGCAAATTCATCAAATAAACTAGTGTGATTATTACAATTCTACCAAAATACAGTAAGCTGGACGTCTGTACCTCAACAGCTGATCTGACGCAAAAACGAACACGTGTCTGCCGCCCGAGTAAGTGGCAACATCGCTCTCCCCCACTCCCGGCTGTCAAGTCGGCAGAAGTTTTGCTCGCAGTATAGTAACGAAGTCCTTCAATATTTGAATTTCATACGTTATAAATTTTAAAAAAATCGAAATTGTAAATTCAGCTTAATTCAAAAATGATTTGTAAGAAAATATGAAGTCGATTAGACGTCGGCTTCAAAATGTTAGCAATCCCATGAAATCAAATCTGTAATAAGTTTACCGATGTAAATAAGTTTTCTCGCGAGCGAATTTCTATTTTGCTAACCACGTTTGGCTGGTGGTTAGCAACGTTTCGTTATACAACTATGTATAGTAAAAGGATAGTGAAGGGCTTTTAGAGCTTAAGAAATTATTGTACTTCTCCCCCATAGGTCAGGTATATTTTTTTCCGGTCTTTGACGAAAATAAATCAAATTAAACCAACCCAAATATACGAATGGCTGAATGACTGCACATCATTTAGAGGTTAGGCGATATTTTAATGCTTTATCCGTACACGTACTTATCTATATCCGTATCTAGCTCCGTACCTACCTATTTGAATACCTGCCGGTAAAAACGGTGTAACCCTCAAAATGTAAATTTAGCTACACACGACTTTCCTTCCTCCATTGTTACAACGATTATGCACCCGTGCTACTTGTGGCAAAATTAAAACAGAAAAAAAAGTCGCTTAATGTTCATGTTTGCCAACATAGATTCCTACATGCGTCGCTCAGACCACATACGACATTTATGTGAGGAAACCCATCATTCCAGAAAAGTGAGGGTTACAATATTTTTGCCGACACATATTCATTTGCTACCTGTCTACTTACCTACCTACCTGTCTATCACTCTCACCGCAAATTGTTATTCGAGCATCAACGTGAATCCTCATTCTATTGAACCATGTTTTTTGTCTCAAAATAGATTAATTCATACATTCTCGAATTAAATTTGCCGCATATTTCACTCTCGCATTGACGCCTCACCCGTTCGCATAGAGCCATACAACATAGTTGGTTTCCTTATTCTGTACATATGAGTACATGAGTATGTTCATCTATTTGTCTCTCAAGTTGTTGAAATAAAATATTATGTATTGTAATGTATTGCCTACAAAGGGAAATTGAAGTGAATATTCGTTCATTGACTGCATTCCTACCTGAGCGATCAACTAGAGAGGGGAGTTGTATGTTAGAAGCAAACATTAATCTCTTACTATTCAGAACACTAACCAACTGACAGAACCATGGTCATCTTACTAAACGGAGACAAAACACTGACTTGTAAGATTCTCTCTGAGAGTTTAGTCGGAAAAATATGTCAACAATTTTCAAATTCCCACTTAGTGACTCACACTTGTAATGGATTTTTAAACTAAAAAAAATATGCAATTTTTTAAAACGTTTTTACCAATAAGAAGTTGTACGATTTTTAGGAGAAATTACGCTATGACAATTTTGACCTTTCGTGCTTCGGGTCGACAAGTATATTGGGGAAAATGTTCTTCTCGAGTGTTGAGGGGGGGGGAAGAACGTCTCGCGTACAAAAAAATTACGTAGAAAATTACAATTTTGCTTCGCCATGTTCTCGCATCTGGGTACTTAAAAGAGAATTATCCTCACGCAGAGACAGATTCTAAATGTATCATTTGCTGGATGACAGCAATATAATTATTAGGAGGCCTGCGTGCCTCAGGCCTTTCTCAAGAAAACGCAGTATTTCTCATCAAGATATTTCTCCACTACTTAGAATGAGACGTGAGTCCAATCAAGGAAACATAGTGTGACAAATATGAAATGAATTTTGAGTCCGAAAGGGGACCTGAAACGCTTGGTAACAGCAGATTTAAACATTACGAAGAAAGCACATACTCAAATCTTATCATGCAGAATGAGCTAGTTAGATTTTTAAGGAGAGGAGAGTAGTATTGCGTACTTAAAAAACGCAGCCTCGTTTTCATTGTCTGAATGTGCTGTTTTTCACAGAAAAAGGCCCGGATTAAGTGTGGTGCGGCGGCTCCGGAACCCCCACAATGAAGAAAATTCTATAAAAATGCAAAGGCGTTCAAATAGAACTGAGACAGGAAAAGAGAAGGAAAGGAATTATATTCTGATACAAACTTTCCTCCCTTTGTGCGCTATTATTCGGGGTCTGTCCTCCCCGATATCGGGCGAATCTTATTATAGCCATAGGAATACGGGCTTTAATACTTATTATAGCCATACGGAAGGGTGGGAGGGCCGTGGCCGAAATGAAAATGTTGATAGGGGTCCCCGAAACTTTATATAATAAACCTTTTTATTTTCGTAAATACGTTAAATCTCTAAGACAATGACCCATATAAGGTCATTGTAAATTTTTAATTAAATAGTGTTGAAGACAAACGGACGAACACATTAGTCTACTTCATATCAATGGTTGAATAAGTATTATTTACTTATTGTCTAGGGATAATAAATTTGAAAAATGTCAGTGTTTTACTTAGTTCTAAAAACCAATATGTTTGTCGAAGTCATTAACTCGATGACTATTTTTAAATAATTAATATTAAGTTGTATGCTTATTTATGACATCTTTATTTTTTGCAAAAAAATAATAGACACCGTACAATATATGCCAAAAATTGAAAAATGCATATTTTGAATCTACTTTAAATTTTCGATCGAAAAACATTAGATCAAATAATAATTAACAAAACCATAACTACGTATGAAATAGTAACGAATAATCTAGGTTACAGTGACCACGATGCACAAATTCGTACAACTACTAAGAACATAAACACTGACACAATAAATAATACACACATGTGCAGAGCATTCACTAAAGTTAAGATAAAATTATTACAGAATACTTGGTGAATGAACCATAGGACGCAGTTTCTAACGCTGTTGACACAAATGAATTTTTTTTACTTTCCCGTATACGTACGTATTAACGGAGTGAGATACGTAGTTTAGGGAAAGTTATGTAATGCTGCCCAAACCTAGTGGTGCTACAGAATGGCACAGACTTTCCCGTATTAGTTTTCTATTTCCTTGCGTCTGCTATTCGGAACTGCCTCATACACATTCCAGCTGCCATCTATCGCCCAAAGAACAATTTTTTCATATTTTCTTAATTTTTTTCGGTTTCCTAATGGTAGAACGGAAATATTCATTTTAGAATATTAAAGAACAAAAAAAATTTGTCCGGAACGGCAATTTTCTTTTAAACATTTTGGGCCCTTTTAAAGAAAATGGCGTTTTAGCGCTAGTTAATAGCGAAATTTGAAGCTCTATTTCACAGATAATTTTTTAGTCTTCAAAAATACTTCATTTGAAGTTATTTGAAGCACTTCCACTCACAAATTTAATAATCCTTACAAATTGCTGGTAATGTGCATATTAAAGATGTGAGAGATCTTTCAAAAAAATTACATTTGTATAATTTTTGAAAAAACAGAAAGTAACTCAAAATAAACTTTACGTCATATTAAAGAGTGTAAGTTAGCACTATCCGTTACAAAAGTTTGAAGAAAAAATCTTAAGCCATATATGAAAAAATGGCGTTTCAGCGTTTCTGAAAAAGCGAAATTATGAGCTAATTTTCACAGAAAACAGTTGTGTTTCGAGAAACTTTATTTAACATTACTTAAAGCACATTTACTTGTAAATATAATATTGTGAAAAAATCGCCGCTAATGTAAATATTAACGACGTGAGAGACAAGTCAAAAAATACATTTTTCCAATTTTTGAAAAAACAAAAGAATAGAGCAATATGGTGAGCAATAGTGAACTCATAAAATACATTTGGCACTATACTTAACAAAAGTTTAAAGAAAAAATTTGGAGTCGTTTTTGAGAAAATCATATTTTTGTATTTTTTTAAAAATTGCACATATTGCACGCAATATTGCGGGAAAACTACTAAAATTTTCAAAATAATGTACATGACCTTAAAGAAAAAACTCTCTATGAAGAACAAATTTTATTTCAGGGAAACATCTATATCAGCAATTTTGTAGTTGGAGGAAGACGCCGAATAAAATTCAAACTTTTGCAATTTTCGAAAATTCAGAGTTAACCTTGAAAATCAGTGTTTTGCCACCTTAATCAGTGCAATTTACTCTGTTCTTACAAGAAATTTAAAGAAAAAAATTTCGAGCCGTTTTCGAGAAAATTGTGAAAATGTCCGGGGGCTTAAGTGTAAAGTGCCCCTAAATTCTGAAGAATCTTTTTCAAAATCTCAAAGCTTCGACTCGAACCAGATCGACCGGGGACTATCCATTTTGGAAGAAATTGTACGTATGATTTAGGTGCTAGCAGTGTTCACAGACGTACAGACGGACGGACGGACAGACGGACGTTTTCCTTTCAAATGGTTTATCGGTATGAAGGACCCACAAAAGAGGGTTTCTGGCTACACCACATGTTAGGAGATTTTTTTTCTTAATTTAGAAACTGGATTTATCCACTTTTTCGTTATTGCGGCCCGGCAACGAATTTTTTTCGTTGTTTCGGAAATTTTTTTTCGAATTGTTTTCTGGCGAAAATTGGCCGATATGCACATTACCAGCAATTTGTAAACATTATTATATTTGTGAGTGTAAGTGCTTCAAATAACTTCAAATAAAGTATTTTGAAAACTCAAAAATTTTCTGTGAAAATGAACTTCAAGTTTTACATTTTTAGTAGCGCTAAAACGCAATTTTCTTTAAAACGGCACATAATTTTTAAAAGAAAATTGCCATTTATGACTAGGTTTTTGTGTTCTTTAATATTCTAAAATTAATATTTCCGTTCTACCGAAAGGAAACCGAAAAATTAAGAAAATGACAAAAATATGTACTTTTGGCGGCGATAGATGGTTGCTGGCAAGAAAGAGTATGTGGCAATTCCGAATAGCTAGCGAAGATCCAAGGAAATAGAAAACTAATACGGGAAAGTCTGTGCCATTCTGTAGCACCACTAGTTTAAATTTTATTTCTGAAATGGTATTATTTGAAGTTGTAACTGGACATTTGTCAACAAGGTAATTTTATTTCCCCAAAAATGAATGACTTGTTTCATTGCGCACGTTTTAACATATCATTACATAAATTGGTGAAATCTTTTTAAATACATTACATAGAAAAGTGGAATGAAATGTGGAAAAAATCTTTAAGTGTTCAAAAACTATGAAAAAATTGGAAATTGTACAATGTGTACCTTTAGTGTAACTTAAAAATTCGGGGCAAAAAAATGTACGACTCTTCCTATTCCCATGTTGACCCATTTAGCTTGTTCCCATAGAAATGCTTTAAAAATGTTTCAAATAATCCAAAATCTCTCTGCCAAAACTGTCGAAAAATGTACGAAACTACCGCGAAAAAAAGTCCAAGTTGGAGTCAGTGCTTCCTACATCTGCCCCAAAAGGAAATTCCACTCACGAGATTCTTGTAAGCGTAAGGCTTACTGAAGTGCTTGTTGGTTACAGGTGCCCAAATAGCTAGAACTGGAACCGGATCGTTGCGAAGGAATCGAGTCGTGCGTCGAAGTCGGCGACCTGGCGCAAGTAGATGCGGCGCGCGCCTCTCGGAGCGCTGTCCTTGAAAGAAGGGGTCAAAGACCTGCGAACACATCACGCTCTTGTTGCCAGGTCGCTTCGTGTTTGAAGCAGGATGGGGTACATATTTTTTTCGGGCAAAAAGATAAACACGGTTACAATATATCTGTAGAGACGGTCTACTCCAGGGTTTCCCAAACGGAGTCGGTATAGACCCCCATCAGATCGATGGAATTTTGAAGGGATCAATGATGATTGATTGGAGGTCAATAGCCCGATTATGAACCGGCGCCTTATCTGAATAATAAAGATTCTATTGATTACAAAAAAATATTAATGAACTTAACTGTTTTCTGATATAAAGCAACAAAACCTATAATAATAAATTACAAATTTTCTCTTCTTTCGTATCCGCCTTCATGCCTAGGAATTAAGGAATTAGGATGTTTAGAAAAATCAAGAAATTATAACTATGCGTTGACAACGTTACTCTATTGCGCAAGAAAGTATTCTCCGCAATACGCTCTGGAGAATACTTACGAGCAGTTCTTTAAAAAACACTCAACATGTAACCTTTACATTGCAATGAACATTAGAAATTCAGCTACTCCAAATAGGAAACGTCTTCGGCATGTGATTAATCCAAATACGAGAATTTGAGGTATCAAATAGTTATATTTAAGACATTTATGTGCAATTCTCTGTGTGATGATTATGAATGCCGTAGAATTTATACGAGAAAACGTAAGGGAAATGAAGCAAGCATTGTCGTAAGAGGGGCAGATAAAAGAAAAACATTGGGAATTCCTTTTCTACACGAACTACAGTAAGCGATGGATGTAAGGAGGCTCCATTAGATAGTTCATTGGTCAAATAAAAATATCGTTTCCTAAATTATTTCAGTAGTATACCTTTCCATTGCGGCTCTCACATGCAACCAATCTTTCTGAATGAGGTCTCTAAAGAAAGAAATTTGCACGGAGGCGTGACGAATTTTACTTTGGCTTTAAAAATGCGAAGAATTTGTTTAAAAAACGCATCTAAATATTCATGTAAAATGCAACCCTCCACCCACGTCAGAATTCTTGAATCTACATCGTTAAATAACTCCTAAACGAAGCGTTCTAGGGCCTTAAAAACTAAAATTTTGAGGCCTTTGGCCTCAAAGAAACGTTTTTCACACCATAATCTATAGTATATGTTTATTATATAACTTAAAGTGTACATGGCCGAAGCGTCGGCCTAGCCGTAGTAGGAAGACCGGTACCCGGGCGCTAGCCCCTATGCCAGTCTAGACTACTACTTAACAAATTCGCTTTGAGAGAAAAAAAGAAGTGTTGTACTGTAGCGATCCTGAGCTCGCTCAGTCACTATTTGGCGATAAGAAAGACCTCGTCTGCGTGCGTCGCCGCGCGATTACGTAACCCGTCGCCTTATCAGCGGTCGCTGGAGGGGTGGCGGGGGGAAGACAGTTGTTCCCTCCCCTACGCGGAAAAGAAGGGGTTGTAACGGCGGTGTCTGGAAAGTGCGCAGAATGTTTCGAGAAGCGGCAGCGTGAGGTAGCAGCGTGAATTTGGAAGCTGATGGTGTGGGGCCGCGAGCTCCAGTTAGCGAGAAAGAGGTTTGGCCCAGTGGTGGCTAAATTCACACCGCAGATGCGCGTTCGACGAAGGCATCTGGTCTTGGAGTAAGACGTGGTTACAGAGAGAACCCGTGCTTAGGCCCAAGACAGAGCGTCGGCAGCCGCATTAGTTCGCTGTGAGTTGTGCGCTGGTGGCGAACGCCACGGTCACCGAAATAAGGTCGGTGTTAAAGACAAAACAATTTTATATGTGATACTATAAAAAGTAATGAGAATTTGGAAGCAATTGACTGTAGAATGCAGGTTGAAGTGTTGTTCCTGTAGTTCACTGTCAGATTGTTTAATTTTTTTTGGCCATTAACACTCTTGCATAATGTATGATATACCCGACCATTGATATTTCCATAATCATTGTGGACTATTTTCAAAAGATATTTGAAGTAGTGTGTCTTTCTAAGGGGAGAACATCACTTATTTATGATAGAATCTTGTCATGTTAATACACTACAAGTGCAGTTTCTGTCTTTAAATCAAAAAGAACATTTTGATGATAGTGTAAAATCCAAATCAAGTTAGAAACAATTTGGGTTATTTATGAACAATTAAAAGGTTATAAAAGTATATTTGCTATGAACTGTTGAATTTAAGTGAACTTAAATATCTTGAAATATTTATTGAAATTTGGATGCCTGTTGAGTAAATATACAACATATTTTTTTAATTTCAACCAAAGGTGTAGGTTGTAATAAATGTTTCACATTTATGGTGTAAACACACATGTTTAGTTTTTTTTTGCAATTTCTTTTGAATATTCTGTGTTTTCAAAACTATGTTTATTCATCTTAATTGTACACAACATAGGTCTTTGTAATTGAAGTGAATTGTTTTGCAAGAAACTACTATGTATGCTAATGCAGTGTATGTTGAGGAAGGGTTAATTGCAACTTTTGTAAACAGAAAGTGCTGAGGCATTTTGTCATCCGAAATGCCTGTGCTCTACCCTCTGATGTACTATTATGTGTACTCATCTCCCCAGAGATATCTTTGATTCAATTTGTTGGATTTCAATTTATTTTTGTCACAGAAGATGTTGCTGTGATGCTAGTTTGTGCCAACTTTGAAATTCATAATTTCTGCAGTTGATTTTTCCTCAAAAAGTTTTTTTTTATGCTGTTCAGTGTTGTATTTTTCTTTGTTCATTTGTTTATCTGTGCATGTTAGGTAATTTTGCAATTTGTGTTTCTTTTTTTTTGAGATTCAATTATATTAATGTTTGTGGCTTTCAACTTTGTGTTTTTTTTTTCAAAATTTCAACAAGAGCCGAATTACCCACGAAATTTCCCCACGGCCGACCTACACGAACGGTCACAGTACAAAACTCTTTATTCAAACAGAAAATCTAAAAGAAACGACAAATATAATTGTTAATATTGAAATACGGCCCTTAAGTTACATTCAATGAAAATTTTACATTTAATTTTACAATTTTACATTTTATAAAATTTACATAGCATTTTACATTTACACAAATTTTACATACAATTTTTACATTACTCTTTACAAGTATTTACAACATTCTGGCATAAACTTAGACGGGACACAGCACGTTGCGGCCCATGGCACGAGGAGCCCAGTGAGATTCTGCCATCTGAAGCAAGATGGTGACAAATCATACATTAAGTGAGAGCTGTGTCTGAATAATTCTTTTCGCAAACTGAATTGATTGGTAAAATCGGGGTATTGTAATCAAAGTTGGGAGGCTCTCTGGAAGGACCTGTACGCCATGCGTAGTTTCCACCATATGGCGAGAATATCACCACTGGGGACAGTAACAGAGCAGATGAATTGGGGTTTGGTCTTCTTCGCAGCTGCATGTGGGTGAGTCCGCGAGGTGAAATTTGTGTAATTTGGCTTTAAAGGGGCCATGCCCCTTTAAAGCATGAGTTCATGTCATGAGTTCAAGTCATGAGTTGAGCTAAATAAGGTGTAGGCCTTAAATGTTTGCACTCTCTTGTGCCATTGACATTAGGCATAAATGTGTAAGTTGCTCTGCTTGTCGTTTCCTCATCCCACCTGCGTTGCCAGATTTCATTTAACTTAATTCTTACTGTTGTAAGTGGAGATTCTAAATCACTTACTTGCGTAATTTTCCCATCTATCCAAATATTACAGTTGTTACGTTTAATGTTATACCTAGCTGCTCCGTACTGCACCACCAAGTCAAGTGGTATTCTTCCTGAGATAGTCTGCAACTAAGCAATGGATTTTCTATAAGCGCCAGTGAGAGCTAAGAGTGCAGCTCTCTGTTTCTTAAATAACTCACGTTTCATTAACGTCTTGTGAGAAACGCAGGCCCACGCAGAAGTGCAGTAAGTAATGATAGGCAGAAAGGCGCCTTTATGTATAGTATATAGAGCGTGCTGATCGACTATTTGTCGGGAGCCAGCAATGTGCCTCAACTTCATAAAAAGTGTCCTAGCTTTGCTGCAGACCTTACTGACATGAGTATTAAATCTTAGTCGAGGATTAAGTGTGATCCCAAAATAGTCATGACAATGTGTTGCCTTGAGCCTTTGTCCTTTGCAGAAAATGCTCGGCGGCCTGTTCCTTGATGGAAGCTTCCTCTCTGGGGCAGTTTTTATATGGCTAGTCATGACCAAGAATGTTGTTTCCTCAGCCGAAATTCGAAGTTTAGCATCATCGCACCAAGCCGCCACTCAGTTTAGAACCTCTTGAGCCTTGTTTTCTACTTCGACGCGCGAGGCACCTCCACCATAATCTACAGTATGGACAAAGCGTGGTCTACAACTCCACACTACTTTCTTGCTCTACCGGGGGGACGAATCCCCTGGGTGGGCTCCTGAGCTTCCGCTCTTATCCTCACCCCCGCCGGCATACGCCGACGGACCGGTAACCGGATCCGGCCGGTACCCAGTTTGTCCTCACGGCAACCTCCCCATTCAATGCCTGGGTAGGGCCGCTCTGCTAGCTCAGAGATACTAGCTTTCCAGGCTAGTGCCGGAGTCAATATCACCTGTATGGTAACTCGCCACTCACGTGCGTTGGGACACCGCGTCCCTCCTCTTTACCCAGAGTATCGGGCCACTGCCAAGACGAAGCCAAGTGTCCAACTGGGGACCACCCAGGCCGAAGCCCGGGGGGGGGGGCAGGGGCCCCCAACCAGCCTTGCCACTGCCTACACGTTAAGCTACCGACCTGGGTGAGGCCGTGACCAAGGCAACATAGCGGATGGTCATATAACCGCCGGATTTTTACTTTCCCGTATACGTACGTATAGGGAAAGTTCACGGAGTGATATACGTATCACGGAGTGATATACGTAGTATAGGGAAACTTATGTAATGCTGCGCGAAAATATGGCCAATTTTCAGCGGAAAAAAATTAATTGCCGGGCCGTGGAAAACGAAAAAGTGGATAAAAACAGTTGCTAAATTAAGATAAAAAATCCCCTAATACGTGGTGTAGCCAGAAACCCTGTTTTCTAGGTCCTTGATACCGAAAAAACCAATTGAAAGGAAAACGTCCGTCTGTCCGTCTGTCAACACTGCTAGCGCCTAAACCATACGTACGATTTCTTCCGAAATGGATATTCCCCGGTCGATCTGATTCTAGTCAGAAGCTTTGAAGCTTTGAGATTTTGAAAAAGATTTTTCAAAATTTGGGGGTACTTTATATGAAGCCCCCGGGAATTTTCAAAATTTCTCAAAAACGGTTCCAATTTTTTTCTTTAAATTTCTTGTATGAATAGAGTAAATACACTTATTAACATGCCGTAGGTCCGATTTTCACGGATAACTCTGAATTTTCGAAAATTTTGAAAGTGAATTTTTTCGGCGTCTTTCTCCAACTACAAAATTGAAGATAGATTTTTCCTTCAGATAAAATTTGTTCTGCATATTGAGTTCTTTAATAAAGGTCATGTAAATGTTTTTCAAAATTTTAGTAGTTCTCGTGCAATATTGTGTGCAATATGTGCAATTTTAAAAAATTACAAAAACAAAATTTTCTCAAAAACGGCTCCAAATTTTTTCTTTAATCTTTAGGTAGGGATTGTGGTAAATGTACTCTATCAGATGACATAAAAGCCATATTGCTCTATAGGTTTTTTTTCAAAAATTACAGAAATGTAAATTTTTTCACGTTTCTCTCGTCGATAATATTTACATTATCGGCAATTTTTTCACATTATTATATTTACGAGTACATGTGCTTTAAATAATGTTAAGTAAAGTTTCTCGAAAACACAACCGTTTTCTGTGAAAAGTAGCTCAAAATTTCGCATTTTTAGAAACGCTTACACTGAGAGAAATGCTGTAGTGGAATGTACTAAATAAGTTTAGTAAGCGATCGTATCGTAAATACCAATTATTCGTGTAGTAAGATTCACTAAACATGATTTAGTTTGGTTTAGTACATTAAACAACTCATAATCGTGAGTGAATTAACAAAGAGAATTGTCAGTGGTACTATTCTTGTTTCGTAGATAAAATCATTTGGTGAGATCTACGTTTCATGTCGTCACACTTACTAAACTCTGTTTAGTAAGCACTGTTCACTAAATACTGTTTAGTAAGCGCGCGTTCTCAGCAACCTGCCCAATTGAAATGGCTATAGAACCCGTCTGAAGTGTGAGAATTCAACACTGTATATAGCATTATATGCTATATAAATGGCGAGTTTAGTATTTTACTGGTTTTCAATAATTATGTTATATTCTAAATTAATGGTAGAAATACCGTCGACAGCCCATTGCCAGCAGCTTGTGTCCATAGCTGCTCTGCTAGACTAGGGTCTATTAGGTAACCGAAGTTAAGGCTAAATGTACCGAAAAAACTTGTAGGAAAATTCAATAGATCGCAGCACCATCAGCAGGAATTTACTTTACCGATAACGTCTGAACAAATGGTCCGATTTTCGATCTGTAAACGGCATTTGACTCCTGTTTATAATAGAATTTACGCTACGAAGCCCTTTTTTAAAAAAAAACTAGCAGAAACTCGATTTTTAAAAATTTTTCTCGTACTTCCGGGAACAATTTCAAAAAATGTGGGCTTATAGCGCGATGGCGACACGCTTCCAGAATCCAACGCCGTGTCAAACATGCAAATCGGATAAATAGGAGCGACGGTAAGTGAAATTTCGAAAACACCTCACCCCACTCCCCCTTCCCCTTCCACGCCGCCGGGACATTGTTGGCCGGCGGCGCGGTCAAGCCGGCACGGGCGAGCCGGGCGGCGGCCGCCGCGGCGCGGCGACGGGCAAGAAGGCTGAACTCTCGGGGGCAGCAAGCCAGACACCCCGTCACTTCGTTGATGCTTCCGTCACTTCGCATCTCAAGATATTTTTTCCCCACATATGATACTAGTGATGCTGTAATAGGGGTAAACGGTCTCGTATCATCTTTAATAGTAGTATAAAACTATTATCTATCACATATTCCATCTTCCTTCGAATAGCATCATAAGAATGTCTGAGGTATCACTCAAAACACCGATCCCGCTTTGTGCTGATTTCAAAAAGAAAAAATCGAACTAATTGCGTAAATATCACCCATATTCCATCTCCTCACATCGTATTTTAGATATATTGTACTTCTAAGATCTCCATTACCATTTCACTACCGGAAAAAACAAGCCGGAGATAACGCAAGAGCTCTTTATATCCTACGATTCGATTTATCATTTCAAAACGGCGTTTGTCACCTTGATAGAATTCACCTGGTTAATCCTTTTTCCAGTAAAATAACCGAATCGAATTTTTAAAACGTTTTCGTACTTTAGGAAAAATTGCACATACTTTCTCATAGTAATCTAGTATCTTTGGTCTGGGCCAGTTTTACCATCTTTCCCCATCTTCTGACATCTTGCTGACATCTATCGCCGCCCAAAATACATTTTTTGAACTTTTCTCATTTTTCAGCTTCTTAATGGTAGATACGAAATATTACTTTTAGGATATTAAAGAAGAGTAAAACTTCGTCCTATATAGGAATTTTCATTGATAAATTTGGAGCCGCTCTTAAGAAAATGGCGTTTAAGCGTTACTGTAAATGCGAAAATGGAAGCTTCGGAATTTTCACAAGAATCTTTCGAGTTTTCGAACAACTTCATTTGGTGACATTTAAAGCACTTCTACTCACAAATGTAATAATGTATAAAATTTCTGGAAATGTGAATATTAATGGCGTGAGAGACACTTAAAAATACATTTATTTATTTTTTGAAAAATCAAAAAAATACAGCCAAATTAATTTTATGTTAACTTAAAGAATGCAAATAGCATTCGTACGAAAAGTTTGAAGAAGCAATTTGAGAAAATGGCGTTTGAACATTTGTGCAAATTCGGAAGTTTCAGTTCATTTTCACAGAAAACATCTGAGTTGTCGAGGAACTTTTAAGACATAATGTAAAGCACATGTACTCGTAAATGTAATAGTAGGGAGTTTTTGCACCCTCGAACGTTACGTACTATCGATCTTCTGCTCATTCGCAGTGCAAGTTTCGCATCACTTTGGTGCATCTGCGCATGCGCAAAAGATCGATAGTACTTAACGTTCGAGGTGGCAAAAGTTCCCTAATATGAACAAATCGCCGTTAAAGAAAATATTTACTAAATGAAAGGCTAGTCAAAGAATTACATTTTTGTAAGTTTTGAAAAAACAAAGGAATAGAGCAATATGGCGTTTATGTCATCTCAGAGTACATTAGGTACTATCCTTTCCAAAAGTTTAAGGAAAAAAGTTGAAGTCGATTTTGAGAAAATCTTGTTCTTGTAATTTTTAAAAATTGCACAAATTGCCCTCAATATTGCGCGAAAACTACTAAAAATTTCAAAAAAATGTGCATGACCTTATTGAAAGAACTAAGTATGGAGAACAAATATAATTTTAAGGGAAAATCTCTATCTTCAATTTTGTAGTTGTAGGAAGACGCCGAAAAAAAATTCGAACTTTTGCAATTTTCCCAAAATCAGTCAGCAATGAAAATAAGAGCTATGCCACCTTGAGTGTATTTTACTTTATTCTTACAATTAATTTAAGGAAAGTATTTGGAGTAATTTTTGATTGATTGTTAGTGATTTTGGGCGCGTCAACTGCTTTGGTCATTAGTCCCGTAAGTGCAATGCATGTTTATTTCATCGTGAGGTGGAAGAGATGTTGCCCGCTATGCCGATGGCGAGATCCGGCGCTGACCTTCCGTCCACTAGCGGGGCTTCCCAACCAGGTATCTGCCACCAGCGGGGCACCACCCCAGCCGGGACAAGCTCTAAATCACCGACCGATTTACCTGTCGGCTTGCCGGGTTCTTTCTTAACAAGGTATCTCCCACCAGCAGTGCACGGCCCACAGCCGGGACAAGTTCCAATCCTCCCACTGGTCTCCCAGCATATATGGTAGTGTTGTGCAAGTTGTGTGTGTGTGTGTGAAGATAGGACAAGGAAGAGGAAGGAAATATCGCGCGAGGTCCGTTTGTTAGGGTATTTCTTCGGCATTCGTTTGATGTTGATCGGAGAAACTACGGAAAACTTCCAATCAGAGCAGCCGGTCGCTAGAATTTTCCGTCAGACATCGGTTGAATTCTACATCTAACTGACAAGCTAGTGTTGAAAAATCCTGCCACCGTCGGGACTCGAACCTAGCACCTCTCGGTCAGAGGCATTGCAGTGACATCAGTTGATGCACTGAGCCACCTATCCTGGTTGACATTTTTGAGAAAATGTTGAAAATGTCCCTGGGGCTTAATAAAAAGTATCTCCAAAAATTAATGAATGTTTTTAAAAATCGCAGAACTTCGACTCAGACCAGATCGACAGGGGTTTATTCAGTTGAGCAAAAATTCTACACATAGTTTAGGCGCTAGTGGTGTTCACATACGCCCAGACAGGCAGACACAGACAGATGGACGGACGAACGGACGTTAAAAAGTCAAAACACACATACACCCTTTCGGGATCTATCAGGGGACCCAAAACGAGTACTTCCGTTAATATCTCGAAATAGATTTTCCGCAGCATTACATAACTTTGAGTAACTAACACGAGAAAGTAACTGGTGGTGCTACAGAATGGCACAGACTTTCCCGTATTAGTTTTCAATTTCCTATAGTCTCAGCCAGCTATTCGGACTTTGTCGTAGTAAAATTTACTATTTTGTTGGCATGGGCTAGATTTATGGCCTTGCCCCATCTTGCCACCTGCCATTTAATGCACCCAACTTATTTTTTAGGTTTTCTCAATTATTCGGTTTCCTAATGGTAGATTCAAAATATTGCTTTTAGAATATTAAAGAAGACTGAAACCTTGTCCTTTACGACAATTTTCATTCATAAACTTGATACCGTTTTTAAGAAAAGGGTGTTTAAGCGTCTGTGGCAATGTGAAATATGAGCCCTTTTTCACAGGAATCTTGAGAGTTTTTTTTTAAATTTATTTTAAGATATTTTAAGCTCTTCCATTCACAAATGCAATAATGTTTACAAATCGCTGCAAATGTGCATACAAGGCATGCGAAATATTTAAAAAATACATTTGTGTAAATTTTGAAGAAAAACAACAAAATAATACAACAAAACTTTTTGTTTCCTTAGACAGTGCATTTCGCACTATACGTACAAAACTTTGAACAAAAAATTTGGAACCTTTTCAGAAAAAATTGGCGTTTGAGCGTTTCTGAAAATGCGAAATTTCGAGTTCATTTCCAAAAAAAATTTTAGTTTTAGAAAAACTTTAAATGATATAATTTAAAGTACGTGTGCTCATAAATCTAATAATGTGAACAAATCGCCGATAATGTAAATATAAACGACGTGACAGGCTATTCAAAAAGTTTCATTTGTGTTATTTTCGCAAAAACAAAAGAATAGAGCAAAATAGCGTTTATGTCATCTCTTAAAGTACATTTCGCAATATCCCTACCAATAGTTTAAAGGGAAAAAATGGAGCCGATTTTGAAAAAATCTTGCTTTGTTATCTTTAAAGTTGCATATATTGCACACAAGATGCGCCATAACTACAAAAATTGTTTTTAAAAAAATTCATGATCTTAATGAAAGAACTAATTATGTACAACAAATTTCTTAGAAAGGAAAAGTCTCTATCGTCAATATTGTAGTTGTAGGAAACGCCCAAAAAATTCAATCTTTTGCAATTTTCGAAAATTCAGTTATCAGTGAAATCGGACCTTAGCCATGTGTATTTTATTCAATTTTTACGAGAAATATAAAGAAAAAATTTGGAGCCATATTTGAGCAAATTTTTAAAATATCCGGGGGGGGGTGTCGTGTAATGTATCTCCAAAAAGTAATGCACGTTTTTGAAAATTGCAGAGCTTCGAATGACAGTAGATCGACAGCTGTTTTTTGTTGTTGTTTTTTCCAGTTTGGAAAAATTTGTACGCAGTGTAAACGCTAGTGTTGTTCACATACACCAGAGACACTGACGGACGTTTTTCCGTCAATCAATTTTTCGGTATTAAGACCCACAAAACATGGATTCTGGCTACACCACGAGTTACAGGAAGTAATTTACTATACAACAACACGATTTATCCACATTTTCATTATCAGGACTCGGCTTTGAGAGTTTTCCTGCGCACGATATAACTTTCTCTTCGTATGAAGATTGAGAAGAGAGATAAAGTAAAATAAATGTTCACAATTTGAAATTCCATTAATAAAATATTAATTATATCGAATTTAAAAGTAACTACTTTTTCTGCCTACTGTTTTTTTTATTTCTTTCTATCAGCAATGAAAACAAAGAGATGCACGTAGAAAACGCAGACACGAACAGAGAATCTTTGAAGCACTCTGTTCGAAATCTTTACGTGCAGCACATAGGAATGTCAGCAATTCTGAATTAGTATTAGACAAAATATGCTCATTGCAAAAATATAAACACATTTAAATAAAAACTATTTTTCAAAATTAATTAAATATATTTCCGGAAATAATTTCAAGAAAATTTGGTAATTTGTGAAAATACCTTAATAATTAGCAAATAATAAATATACTGTTAAGCAGATATTAAATGATCAGCAAAATATGTAAAATACGTAATACAGTACAAAATTTGTAACGAAAAATTTAAATATTTTGTTAGGATTGCAACAGTTCGCCTAAATTACAAATGAGAACAGTAGACAAAACATATGTAATTACATTAGACCCGGACTTTAGCCATGAGATCGACAAGCAGTACCGCGAAACAGAATTTTGACGTTACTGAAGATCATTTTTTTACATGACTAGAGAAGTCTATTTATCCGATTTCAGTGTATGATATGGCGTTAGATTCAGGGTGCATCTCGCCAGCGCGCTATTTTACCACTTTTTCAAATATGTCCGCAAGTATAAAAACATTTTAAAAATTCGATTCGGCTATTTTACTGGGAAAAGGATTAACCAGGTGAATTCTATCAAGGTGACAAACGCCGTTTTGAAATGATAAATCGAATCGTAGGATAAAAGAGCTCTTGCGTTATCTCCGCTTGTTTTTTCCGGTAGTGAAATGGTAATGGAAGATCTTAGAAGTACAATATATCTAAAATACGATGTGAGGAGATGGAATATGGGTGATATTTACGCAATTAGTTCGATTTTTTCTTTTGAAATCAGCACCAAAGCGGGATCGGTGTTTTGAGTGATACCTCAGACATTCTTATGATGGTATTCGAAGGAAGATGGAATATTGAATAAGATAATAGTTTTATACTACTATTAAAGATGATACGAGACCGTTTACCCCTATTACAGCATCACTAGTTTCATATGTGGGGAAAAAATATCTTGAGATGCGAAGTGACGGAAGCATCAACGAAGTGACGGGGTGTCTGGCTTGCTGCCCCCGAAAGTTCAGCCTTCTTGCCCGTCGCCGCGCCGCGGCGGCCGCCGCCCGGCTCGCCCGTGCCGGCTTGACCGCGCCGCGGCCAACAATGTCCCGGCGGCGTGGAAGGGGAGGGGGAGTGGGGTGAGGTGTTTTTCGAAATTTCACTTACCGTCGCTCCTATTTATCCGATTTGCATGTTTGACACGGCGTTGGATTCTGGAAGCGTGTCGCCATCGCGCTATAAGCCCACATTTTTGAAATTGTTCCGGAAGTACGAGAAAAATTTTAAAAATCGAGTTTCTGCTAGTTTTTTTTGAAAAAGGGCTTCGTAGCGTAAATTCTATTATAAACAGGATCAAATGCCGTTTACAGATCGAAAATCGGACCATTTGTTCAGACGTAATCGGTAAAGTAAAATTCACTAAACTTGGTGCTGCCACGTGGTGGCGACAAATTGAACTAGTGTCGGTACATTTAGCCTTAAA
>JAHLJT010009355.1:68800978-68912666 GCA_031308135.1 Acheta domesticus
GGGCATTTAAGTCCACCACAATAAGAAAAGGAGCGGGCAACTGAGAAAAACACATGTTCGAGTTCCTCTTGTGGCATGACTTGGCCTGGAGGAATGATGTATTACACACCGTAAGAGAAAAGGACGGTAGGTGTACCCGAACGAAAACGGTTTGAAGATGGTTCGGACGTTATGTTCCTCAGAATACAGGAGTCACGAATGAGTACGCGACGCCGCCATGAGCACGCAGTCCGTCGGTCTTTATCGAACGATAGATGGTAAATCCGCGAGGACACAGGGGATGATGAGGAAGAAGATGGGTTCCTGAAGGCAGACTATAGATAGTCTGTGGCGAGAAATTTGCAATCTAATTCTTCTGAGTGGGTGCGAAGACCATTTAAAATTCCATGAGAGAGTCATTATAACGAATTATTTCTTTGGTTGCTTTTTTTTTCTTTCTCACCTTCTGAAGGTTGTAGAGGAACTTTCGCGGTGTTCCTCATCAACAGCAGAGTCGTCGACTGCTGCTGGATACGGTCGGCCTGTGTGTCGGGGGTATTCCCCGTTTTTTTTGCCACAGGTGACCGAGATCTACAGGGGATAGGCGATCGTCCGATGTGAACCTCGGGAACAGAAGGGGGGTTGACGGGATTTTTGATGACATTTCTTTTGAGAAGCGGTATCTTCTTGGGATCGATTCCGTGTCTCAGTGGAAGTCATCGATGTCCGGTGGAGTTTTTGAGGATGTTTTTTTGAACTTTGTGGGAACGATCACATTCTCACCTTGAATACACGCCGTATCTTCAAGGAAGTCTATCGGCGACACCTGACAACTGAAGTGTGCTACTAAGGCTGGGGTACACTGAGTTTTGGCAACTCGCTGTTACCCCCGGGGACTTAGGTTTTAGGGCAATGGAGAAAGATCGTGACAGGTCCAACTGGGTTCCTGGTTGGTACCTACGTTTCGCCTCAGGGGAGGAAACCTTTACGGTCACTCTTATTTTTTGAATTTCTCTTTCCTGGAGAAAGGTGGAGCACTGGGTTGTCGTTGGCTGGGTGATTGCCTTCGCAATTGACACACAGTGCGGTGGTTTGTCGCACGGTTATGAGTCGTGCACTGATGATCCGCACTTCCCGCAAATTCATCAAATAAACTAGTGTGATTATTACAATTCTACCAAAAATACAGTAAGCTGGACGTCTGTACCTCAACAGCTGATCTGACGCAAAAACGAACACGTGTCTGCCGCCGCCCGAGTAGTAAGTGGCAACATCGCTCCCCCACTCCCGGCTGTCAAGCGGCAGAAGTTTTGCTCGCAGTATAGTAACGAAGTCCTTCAATATTTGAATTTCATACGTTATAAATTTTAAAAAAATCGAAATTGTAAATTCAGCTTAATTTCAAAAATGATTTGTAAGAAAATATGAAGTCGATTAGACGTCGGCTTCAAAATGTTAGCAATCCCATGAAATCAAATCTGTAATAAGTTTACCGATGTAAATAAGTTTTCTCGCGAGCGAATTTCTATTTTGCTAACCACGTTTGGCTGGTGGTTAGCAACGTTTCGTTATACACTATGTATAGTAAAAGGATAGTGAAGGGCTTTTAGAGCTTAAGAAATATTGTACTTCTCCCCATAGGTCAGGTATATTTTTTTCCGGTCTTTGACGAAAATAAATCAAATTAAACCAACCCAAATATACGAATGGCTGAATGACTGCACATCATTTAGAGGTTAGGCGATATTTTAATGCTTTATCCGTACACGTACTTTATCTATATCCGTATCTAGCTCCGTACCTACCTATTGAATACCTGCCGGTAAAAACGGTGTAACCCTCAAAATGTAAATTTAGCTACACACGACTTTCCTTCCTCCATTGTTACAACGATTATGCACCCGTGCTACTTGTGGCAAAATTAAAACAGAAAAAAAAAGTCGCTTAATGTTCATGTTTGCCAACATAGATTCTACATGCGTCGCTCAGACCACATACGACATTTATGTGAGGAAAACCCATCATTCCAGAAAAGTGAGGGTTACAATATTTTTGCCGACACATATTCATTTGCTACCTGTCTACTTACCTACCTACCTGTCTATCACTCTCACCGCAAATTGTTATTCGAGCATCAACGTGAATCCTCATTCTATTGAACCATGTTTTTTTGTCTCAAATAGATTAATTCATACATTCTCGAATTAAATTGCCGCATATTTCACTCTCGCATTGACGCCTCACCCGTTCGCATAGAGCCATACAACATAGTTGGTTTCCTTATTCTGTACATATGAGTACATGAGTATGTTCATCTATTTGTCTCTCAAGTTGTTGAAATAAAATATTATGTATTGTAATGTATTGCCTACAAAGGAAATTGAAGTGAATATTCGTTCATTGACTGCATTCCTACCTGAGCGATCAACTAGAGAGGGGAGTTGTATGTTAGAAGCAAACATTAATCTCTTACTATTCAGAACACTAACCAACTGACAGAACCATGGTCATCTTACTAAACGGAGACAAAACACTGACTTGTAAGATTCTCTCTGAGAGTTTAGTCGGAAAAATATGTCAACACTTTTCAAATTCCCACTTAGTGACTCACACTTGTAATGGATTTTAAACTAAAAAAAATATGCAATTTTTTAAAACGTTTTTACCAATAAGAAGTTGTACGAGATTTTTAGGAGAAATTACGCTATGACAATTTTGACCTTTCGTGCTTCGGGTCGACAAGTATATTGGGGAAAATGTTCTTCTCGAGTGTTGAGGGGGGGGAAAGAACGTCTCGCGTACAAAAAAATTACGTAGAAAATTACAATTTTGCTTCGCCATGTTCTCGCATCTGGGTACTTAAAAGAGAATTATCCTCACGCAGAGACAGATTCTAAATGTATCATTTGCTGGATGACAGCAATATAATTATTAGGAGGCCTGCGTGCCTCAGGCCTTTCTCAAGAAAACGCAGTATTTCTCATCAAGATATTCTCCACTACTTAGAATGAGACGTGAGTCCAATCAAGGAAACATAGTGTGACAAATATGAAATGAATTTTGAGTCCGAAAGGGGACCTGAAACGCTTGGTAACAGCAGATTTAAACATTACGAAGAAAGCACATACTCAAATCTTATCATGCAGAATGAGCTAGTTAGATTTTTAAGGAGAGGAGAGTAGTATTGCGTACTTAAAAACGCAGCCTCGTTTTCATTGTCTGAATGTGCTGTTTTCACAGAAAAAGGCCCGGATTAAGTGTGGTGCGGCGGCTCCGGAACCCCCACAATGAAGAAAATTCTATAAAAATGCAAAGGCGTTCAAATAGAACTGAGACAGGAAAAGAGAAGGAAAGGAATTATATTCTGATACAAACTTTCCTCCCTTTGTGCGCTATTATTCGGGGTCTGTCCTCCCCGATATCGGGCGAATCTTATTATAGCCATAGAATACGGGCTTTAATACTTATTATAGCCATACGGAAGGGGGGAGGCCGTGGCCGAAATGAAAATGTTGATAGGGGTCCCCGAAACTTTATATAATAAACCTTTTTATTTTCGTAAATACGTTAAATCTCTAAGACAATGACCCATATAAGGTCATTGTAAATTTTTAATTAAATAGTGTTGAAGACAAACGGACGAACACATTAGTCTACTTCATATCAATGGTTGAATAAGTATTATTTACTTATTGTCTAGGGATAATAAATTTGAAAAATGTCAGTGTTTTACTTAGTTCTAAAAACCAATATGTTTGTCGAAGTCATTAACTCGATGACTATTTTTAAATAATTAATATTAAGTTGTATGCTTATTTATGACATCTTTATTTTTTGCAAAAAAATAATAGACACCGTACAATATATGCCAAAAAATTGAAAAATGCATATTTTGAATCTACTTTAAATTTTCGATCGAAAAACATTAGATCAAATAATAATTAACAAAACCACAACTACGTATGAAATGTAACGAATAATCTAGGTTACAGTGACCACGATGCACAAATTCGTACAACTACTAAGAACATAAACACTGACACAATAAATAATACACACATGTGCAGAGCATTCACTAAAGTTAAGATAAAATTATTACAGAATACTTGGTGAATGAACCATAGGACGCAGTTTCTAACGCTGTTGACACAAATGAATTTTTTTACTTTCCCGTATACGTACGTATTAACGGAGTGAGATACGTAGTTTAGGGAAAGTTATGTAATGCTGCCCAAACCTAGTGTGCTACAGAATGGCACAGACTTTCCCGTATTAGTTTTCTATTTCCTTGCGTCTGCTATTCGGAACTGCCTCAACACATTCCAGCTGCCATCTATCGCCCAAAGAACAATTTTTTTCATATTTTCTTAATTTTTTCGGTTTCCTAATGGTAGAACGGAAATATTCATTTTTAGAATATTAAAGAACAAAAAAATTTGTCCGGAACGGCAATTTTCTTTTAAACATTTTGGGCCCTTTTAAAGAAAAATGGGCGTTTTAGCGCTAGTTAATAGCGAAATTTGAAGCTCTATTTCACAGATAATTTTTTTAGTCTTCAAAAATACTTCATTTGAAGTTATTTGAAGCACTTCCACTCACAAATTTAATAATCCTTACAAATTGCTGGTAATGTGCATATTAAAGATGTGAGAGATCTTTCAAAAAATTACATTTGTATAATTTTTGAAAAAACAGAAAGTAACTCAAAATAAACTTTACGTCATATTAAAGAGTGTAATTAGCACTATCCGTTACAAAAGTTTGAAGAAAAATCTTAAGCCATATATGAAAAAATGGCGTTTCAGCGTTTCTGAAAAAGCGAAATTATGAGCTAATTTTCACAGAAAACAGTTGTGTTTCGAGAAACTTTATTTAACATTACTTAAAGCACATTTACTTGTAAATATAATATTGTGAAAAAATCGCCGCTAATGTAAATATTAACGACGTGAGAGACAAGTCAAAAAATACATTTTCCAATTTTTGAAAAAACAAAAGAATAGAGCAATATGGTGAGCAATAGTGAACTCATAAATACATTTGGCACTATACTTAACAAAAGTTTAAAGAAAAAATTTGGAGTCGTTTTTGAGAAAATCATATTTTTGTATTTTTTTAAAAATTGCACATATTGCACGCAATATTGCGGGAAAACTACTAAAATTTTCAAAATAATGTACATGACCTTAAAGAAAAAACTCTCTATGAAGAACAAATTTTATTTCAGGGAAACATCTATATCAGCAATTTTGTAGTTGGAGGAAGACGCCGAATAAAATTCAAACTTTTGCAATTTTCGAAAATTCAGAGTTAACCTTGAAAATCAGTGTTTTGCCACCTTAATCAGTGCAATTTACTCTGTTCTTACAAGAAATTTAAAGAAAAAAATTTCGAGCCGTTTTCGAGAAAATTGTGAAAATGTCCGGGGCTTAAGTGTAAAGTGCCCCTAAATTCTGAAGAATCTTTTTCAAAATCTCAAAGCTTCGACTCGAACCAGATCGACCGGGGACTATCCATTTTGGAGAAATTGTACGTATGATTTAGGTGCTAGCAGTGTTCACAGACGTACAGACGGACGGACGGACAGACGGACGTTTTCCTTTCAAATGGTTTTATCGGTATGAAGGACCACAAAAGAGGGTTTCTGGCTACACCACATGTTAGGAGATTTTTTTCTTAATTTAGAAACTGGATTTATCCACTTTTTCGTTATTGCGGCCCGGCAACGAATTTTTTTCGTTGTTTCGGAAATTTTTTTCGAATTGTTTTCTGGCGAAAATTGGCCGATATGCACATTACCAGCAATTTGTAAACATTATTATATTTGTGAGTGTAAGTGCTTCAAATAAACTCAAATAAAGTATTTTGAAAACTCAAAATTTTCTGTGAAATGAACTTCAAGTTTTACATTTTTAGTAGCGCTAAAACGCAATTTCTTTTAAAACGGCACATAATTTTTAAAGAAAATTGCCATTTATGACTAGGTTTTTGTGTTCTTTAATATTCTAAAATTAATATTTCCGTTCTACCGAAAGGAAACCGAAAATTAAGAAAATGACAAAAATATGTACTTTTGGCGGCGATAGATGGTTGCTGGCAAGAAAGAGTATGTGGCAATTCCGAATAGCTAGCGAAGATCCAAGGAAATAGAAAACTAATACGGGAAAGTCTGTGCCATTCTGTAGCACCACTAGTTTAAATTTTATTTCTGAAATGGTATTATTTGAAGTTGTAACTGGACATTTGTCAACAAGGTAATTTTATTCCCCAAAAATGAATGACTTGTTT
This sequence comes from Acheta domesticus, assembly GCA_031308135.1. Classification (NCBI taxonomy): domain Eukaryota; kingdom Metazoa; phylum Arthropoda; class Insecta; order Orthoptera; family Gryllidae; genus Acheta; species Acheta domesticus. The sequence goes on from JAHLJT010009355.1 coordinate 68,807,246, forward strand.
CATTGCGCACGTTTTAACATATCATTACATAAATTGGTGAAATCTTTTTAAATACATTACATAGAAAAGTGGAATGAAATGTGGAAAAAATCTTTAAGTGTTCAAAAAACTATGAAAAATTGGAAATTGTACAATGTGTACCTTTAGTGTAACTTAAAAATTCGGGGCAAAAAAATGTACGACTCTTCCTATTCCCATGTTGACCCATTTAGCTTGTTCCCATAGAAATGCTTTAAAAATGTTTCAAATAATCCAAAATCTCTCTGCCAAAACTGTCGAAAAATGTACGAAACTACCGCGAAAAAAAGTCCAAGTTGGAGTCAGTGCTTCCTACATCTGCCCCAAAAAGGAAATTCCACTCACGAGATTCTTGAAGCGTAATTTTTTTAAGGCTTACTGAAGTGCTTGTTGGTTACAGGTGCCCAAATAGCTAGAACTGGAACCGGATCGTTGCGAAGGAATCGAGTCGTGCGTCGAAGTCGGCGACCTGGCGCAAGTAGATGCGGCGCGCGCCTCTCGGAGCGCTGTCCTTGAAAGAAGGGGTCAAAGACCTGCGAACACATCACGCTCTTGTTGCCAGGTCGCTTCGTGTTTGAAGCAGGATGGGGTACATATTTTTTCGGGCAAAAAGATAAACACGGTTACAATATATCTGTAGAGACGGTCTACTCCAGGTTTCCCAAACGGAGTCGGTATAGACCCCCATCAGATCGATGGAATTTGAAGGGATCAATGATGATTGATTGGATGTCAATAGCCCGATTATGAACCGGCGCCTTATCTGAATAATAAAGATTCTATTGATTACAAAAAAATATTAATGAACTTAACTGTTTTCTGATATAAAGCAACAAAACCTATAATAATAAATTACAAATTTCTCTTCTTTCGTATCCGCCTTCATGCCTAGGAATTAAGGAATTAGGATGTTTAGAAAAATCAAGAAATTATAACTATGCGTTGACAACGTTACTCTATTGCGCAGAAAGTATTCTCCGCATACGCTCTGGAGAATACTTACGAGCAGTTCTTTAAAAAACACTCAACATGTAACCTTTACATTGCAATGAACATTAGAAATTCAGCTACTCCAAATAGGAAACGTCTCTTCGCATGTGATTAATCCAAATACGAGAATTTGAGGTATCAAATAGTTATATTTAAGACATTTATGTGCAATTCTCTGTGTGATGATTATGAATGCCGTAGAATTTATACGAGAAAACGTAAGGGAAATGAAGCAAGCATTGTCGTAAGAGGGCAGATAAAAGAAAAACATTGGAATTCTTTTCTACACGAACTACAGTAAGCGATGGATGTAAGGAGGCTCCATTAGATAGTTCATTGGTCAAATAAAAATATCGTTTCCTAAATTATTTCAGTAGTATACCTTTCCATTGCGGCTCTCACATGCAACCAATCTTTCTGAATGAGGTCTCTAAAGAAAGAAATTTGCACGGAGGCGTGACGAATTTTACTTTGGCTTTAAAAATGCGAAGAATTTGTTTAAAAAACGCATCTAAATATTCATGTAAAATGCAACCCTCCACCCACGTCAGAATTCTTGAATCTACATCGTTAAATAACTCCTAAACGAAGCGTTCTAGGGCCTTAAAAACTAAAATTTTGAGGCCTTTGGCCTCAAAGAAACGTTTTTCACACCATAATCTATAGTATATGTTTATTATATAACTTAAAGTGTACATGGCCGAAGCGTCGGCCTAGCCGTAGTAGGAAGACCGGTACCCGGGCGCTAGCCCCTATGCCAGTCTAGACTACTACTTAACAAATTCGCTTTGAGAGAAAAAAGAAGTGTTGTACTGTAGCGATCCTGAGCTCGCTCAGTCACTATTTGGCGATAAAAAGACCTCGTCTGCGTGCGTCGCCGCGCGATTACGTAAACCGTCGCCTTATCAGCGGTCGCTGGAGGGGTGGCGGGGGAAGACAGTTGTTCCCTCCCCTACGCGGAAAGAAGGGGTTGTAACGGCGGTGTCTGGAAAGTGCGCAGAATGTTTCGAGAAGCGGCAGCGTGAGGTAGCAGCGTGAATTTGGAAGCTGATGGTGGGGGCCGCGAGCTCCAGTTAGCGAGAAAGAGGTTTGGCCCAGTGGTGGCTAAATTCACACACGCAGATGCGCGTTCGACGAAGGCATCTGGTCTTGGAGTAAGACGTGGTTACAGAGAGAACCCGTGCTTAGGCCCAAGACAGAGCGTCGGCAGCCGCATTAGTTCGCTGTGAGTTGTGCGCTGGTGGCGAACGCCACGGTCACCGAATAAGGTCGGTGTTAAAGACAAAACAATTTTATATGTGATACTATAAAAAGTAATGAGAATTTGGAAGCAATTGACTGTAGAATGCAGGTTGAAGTGTTTGTTCCTGTATTCAATGTCAGATTGTTTAATTTTTTTGCCATTAACACTCTTGCATAGTGTTATATACCCGACCATTGATATTTCCATAATCATTGTGGACTATTTTTACACAAAAGATATTTGAAGTAGTGTGTCTTTCTAAGACACATCAACTTATTTATTATAGAATCTTGTCATGTTAATACACTACAAGTGCAGTTTCTGTCTTTAAATCAAAAAGAACATTTTTATGATAGTGTAAATCCAATCAAGTTAGGAAACAATTTGTTTATTTTAACAATTAAAAGTTTATAAAAATATATTTTCTATGAACTTTTGATTTAAGTGAACTTAAATATCTTGAAATATTTATTGAAATTTGGATGCCTGTTGAGTAAATATACAACATATTTTTTTAATTTCAACCAAAGGTGTAGGTTGTAATAAATGTTTCACATTTATGTGTAAACCAACGTTTAGTTTTTTTTTCAATTTCTTTTGAATATTCTGTGTTTCAAAACTATGTTTATTCATCTTAATTGTACACAACATAGGTCTTTGTAATTGAAGTGAATTGTTTTGCAAGAAACTACTATTTATGCTAATGCAGTGTATGTTGAGAAGGGTTAATTGCAACTTTTGTAAACAGAAGTGCTGAGGCATTTTGTCATCCGAAATGCCTGTGCTCTACCCTCTTGTACTATTATGTGTACTCATCTCCCCAGATATCTTTGATTCAATTTGTTGGATTTTCAATTTATTTTTTGTCACAGAAATGTTCTGTGATGCTATTTGTGCCAACTTTGAAATTCATAATTTCTGCAGTTGATTTTTCCTCAAAAAGTTTTTTTTATGCTGTTCAGTGTTGTATTTTTCTTTGTTCATTTGTTTATCTTGTGCATGTTAGTAATTTTGCAATTTGTGTTTCTTTTTTTTTGAGATTCATTATATTAATGTTTGTGGCTTTCAACTTTGGTTTTTTTTTTCAAAATTTCAACAAGAGCCGAATTACCCACGAAATTTCCGCCACGGCCGACTACACGAACGGTCACAGTACAAAACTCTTTATTCAAACAGAAAACTAAAAAAACGACAAATATAATTGTTAATATTGAAATATACGGCCCTTAAGTTACATTCAATGAAAATTTTACATTTAATTTTACAATTTTACATTTTATAAAATTTTACATAGCATTTTACATTTACACAAATTTTACATACAATTTTACATTACTCTTTACAAGTATTTACAACATTCTTGCATAAACTTAGACGGGACACAGCACGTTGCGGCCCCTGGCACGAGAGCCCAGTGATTCTGCCATCTGAACAAGATGGTGACAATCATACATTAAGTGAGAGCTGTGTCTGAATAATTCTTTTTCGCAAACTGAATTGATGGTAAAATCGGGGTATTGTAATCAAAGTTGGGAGGCTCTCTGGAAGGACCTGTACGCCATGCGTAGTTTCCACCATATTGGCGAGAATATCACCACTGGGGGACAGTAACAGAGCAGATGAATTGGGGTTTGGTCTTCTTCGCAGCTGCATGTGGGTGAGTCCGCGAGGTGAAATTTGTGTAATTTGGCTTTAAAGGGGCCATGCCCCTTTAAAGCATGAGTTCATGTCATGAGTTCAAGTCATGAGTTGAGCTAAATAAGGTGTAGGCCTTAAATGTTTGCACTCTCTTGTGCCATTGACATTAGGCATAAATGTGTAAGTTGCTCTGCTTGTCGTTTCCTCATCCCACCTGCGGTTGCCAGATTTCATTTAACTTAATTCTTACTGTTGTAAGTGGAGATTCTAAATCACTTACTTGCGTAATTTTCCCATCTATCCAAATATTACAGTGTTACGTTTAATGTTATACCTAGCTGCTCCGTACTGCACCACCAAGTCAAGTGGTATTCTTCCTGAGATAGTCTGCAACTAAGCAATGGATTTTTCTATAAGCGCCAGTGAGAGCTAAGAGTGCAGCTCTCTGTTTCTTAAATAACTCACGTTTCATTAACGTCTTGTGAGAAACGCAGGCCCACGCAGAAGTGCAGTAAGTAATGATAGGCAGAAAGGCGCCTTTTATGTATAGTATATAGAGCGTGCTGATCGGACTATTTGTCGGGAGCCAGCAATGTGCCTCAACTTCATAAAAAGTGTCCTAGCTTTGCTGCAGACCTTACTGACATGAGTATTAAATCTTAGTCGAGGATTAAGTGTGATCCCAAAATAGTCATGACAATGTGTTGCCTTGAGCCTTTGTCCTTTGCAGAAAATGCTCGGCGGCCTGTTCCTTGATGGAAGCTTCCTCTCTGGGGCAGTTTTTATATGGCTAGTCATGACCAAGAATGTTGTTTCCTCAGCCGAAATTCGAAGTTTAGCATCATCGCACCAAGCCGCCACTCAGTTTAGAACCTCTTGAGCCTTGTTTTCTACTTCGACGCGCGAGGCACCTCCACCATAATCTACAGTATGGACAAAGCGTGGTCTACAACTCCACACTACTTTCTTGCTCTACCGGGGGGACGAATCCCCTGGGTGGGCTCCTGAGCTTCCGCTCTTATCCTCACCCCGCCGGCATACGCCGGACGGACCGGTAACCGGATCCGGCCGGTACCCAGTTTGTCCTCACGGCAACCTCCCCCATTCAATGCCTGGGTAGGGCCGCTCTGCTAGCTCAGAGATACTAGCTTTCCAGGCTAGTGCCGGAGTCAATATCACCTGTATGGTAACTCGCCACTCACGTGCGTTGGGACACCGCGTCCCCTCCTCTTTACCCAGAGTATCGGGCCACTGCCAAGACGAAGCCAAGTGTCCAACTGGGGACCACCCAGGCCGAAGCCCGGGGGGGGGGCAGGGGCCCCCAACCAGCCTTGCCACTGCCTACACGTTAAGCTACCGACCTGGGTGAGGCCGTGACCAAGGCAACATAGCGGATGGTCATATAACCGCCGGATTTTTACTTTCCCGTATACGTACGTATAGGGGAAAGTTCACGGAGTGATATACGTATCACGGAGTGATATACGTAGTATAGGGAAACTTATGTAATGCTGCGCGAAAATATGGCCAATTTTCAGCGGAAAAAAAATTAATTGCCGGGCCGTGAAAACGAAAAAGTGGATAAAAACAGTTGCTAAATTAAGATAAAAAAATCCCCTAATACGTGGTGTAGCCAGAAACCCTGTTTTCTAGGTCCTTGATACCGAAAAACCAATTGAAAGGAAAACGTCCGTCTGTCCGTCTGTCAACACTGCTAGCGCCTAAACCATACGTACGATTTCTTCCGAAATGGATATTCCCCGGTCGATCTGATTCTAGTCAGAAGCTTTGAAGCTTTGAGATTTTGAAAAAGATTTTTCAAAATTTGGGGGTACTTTATATGAAGCCCCCCGGGAATTTTCAAAATTTTCTCAAAAACGGTTCCAATTTTTTTCTTTAAATTTCTTGTATGAATAGAGTAAAATACACTTATTAACATGCCGTAGGTCCGATTTTCACGGATAACTCTGAATTTTCGAAAATTTTGAAAGTGAATTTTTTCGGCGTCTTTCTCCAACTACAAAATTGAAGATAGATTTTTTCCTTCAGATAAAATTTGTTCTGCATATTGAGTTCTTTAATAAAGGTCATGTAAATGTTTTTCAAAATTTTAGTAGTTCTCGTGCAATATTGTGTGCAATATGTGCAATTTTAAAAAATTACAAAAACAAAATTTTTCTCAAAAACGGCTCCAAATTTTTTCTTTAATCTTTAGGTAGGGATTGTGGTAAATGTACTCTATCAGATGACATAAAAGCCATATTGCTCTATAGGTTTTTTTTTTCAAAAATTACAGAAATGTAAATTTTTTCACGTTTCTCTCGTCGATAATATTTACATTATCGGCAATTTTTTCACATTATTATATTTACGAGTACATGTGCTTTAAATAATGTTAAGTAAAGTTTTCTCGAAAACACAACCGTTTTCTGTGAAAAGTAGCTCAAAATTTCGCATTTTTAGAAACGCTTACACTGAGAGAAATGCTGTAGTGGAATGTACTAAATAAGTTTAGTAAGCGATCGTATCGTAAATACAATTATTCGTGTAGTAAGATTCACTAAACATGATTTAGTTTGGTTTAGTACATTAAACAACTCATAATCGTGAGTGAATTAACAAAGAGAATTGTCAGTGGTACTATTCTTGTTTCGTAGATAAAATCATTTGGTGAGATCTACGTTTCATGTCGTCACACTTACTAAACTCTGTTTAGTAAGCACTGTTCACTAAATACTGTTTAGTAAGCGCGCGTTCTCAGCAACCTGCCCAATTGAAATGGCTATAGAACCCGTCTGAAGTGTGAGAATTCAACACTGTATATAGCATTATATGCTATATAAATGGCGAGTTTAGTATTTTACTGGTTTTCAATAATTATGTTATATTCTAAATTAATGGTAGAAATACCGTCGACAGCCCATTGCCAGCAGCTTGTGTCCATAGCTGCTCTGCTAGACTAGGGTCTATTAGGTAACCGAAGTTAAGGCTAAATGTACCGAAAAAAACTTGTAGGAAAATTCAATAGATCGCAGCACCATCAGCAGGAATTTACTTTACCGATAACGTCTGAACAAATGGTCCGATTTTCGATCTGTAAACGGCATTTGACTCCTGTTTATAATAGAATTTACGCTACGAAGCCCTTTTTAAAAAAAACTAGCAGAAACTCGATTTTTAAAATTTTTTCTCGTACTTCCGGGAACAATTTCAAAAATGTGGGCTTATAGCGCGATGGCGACACGCTTCCAGAATCCAACGCCGTGTCAAACATGCAAATCGGATAAATAGGAGCGACGGTAAGTGAAATTTCGAAAAAACACCTCACCCCACTCCCCCTTCCCCTTCCACGCCGCCGGGACATTGTTGGCCGGCGGCGCGGTCAAGCCGGCACGGGCGAGCCGGGCGGCGGCCGCCGCGGCGCGGCGACGGGCAAGAAGGCTGAACTCTCGGGGGCAGCAAGCCAGACACCCCGTCACTTCGTTGATGCTTCCGTCACTTCGCATCTCAAGATATTTTTTCCCCACATATGATACTAGTGATGCTGTAATAGGGGTAAACGGTCTCGTATCATCTTTAATAGTAGTATAAAACTATTATCTTATTCACATATTCCATCTTCCTTCGAATAGCATCATAAGAATGTCTGAGGTATCACTCAAAACACCGATCCCGCTTTGGTGCTGATTTCAAAAAGAAAAAATCGAACTAATTGCGTAAATATCACCCATATTCCATCTCCTCACATCGTATTTTAGATATATTGTACTTCTAAGATCTTCCATTACCATTTCACTACCGGAAAAAACAAGCGGAGATAACGCAAGAGCTCTTTTATCCTACGATTCGATTTATCATTTCAAAACGGCGTTTGTCACCTTGATAGAATTCACCTGGTTAATCCTTTTTCCAGTAAAATAACCGAATCGAATTTTTAAAACGTTTCGTACTTTAGGAAAAATTGCACATACTTTCTCATAGTAATCTAGTATCTTTGGTCTGGGCCAGTTTTACCATCTTTCCCCATCTTCTGACATCTTGCTGACATCTATCGCCGCCCAAAATACATTTTTTGAACTTTTCTCATTTTTCAGCTTCTTAATGGTAGATACGAAATATTACTTTTAGGATATTAAAGAAGAGTAAAACTTCGTCCTATATAGGAATTTTCATTGATAAATTTGGAGCCGCTCTTAAGAAAATGGCGTTTAAGCGTTACTGTAAATGCGAAAATGGAAGCTTCGGAATTTTCACAAGAATCTTTCGAGTTTTCGAACAACTTCATTTGGTGACATTTAAAGCACTTGTACTCACAAATGTAATAATGTATAAAATTTCTGGAAATGTGAATATTAATGGCGTGAGAGACACTTAAAAATACATTTATTTATTTTTTGAAAAATCAAAAAAATACAGCCAAATTAATTTTATGTTAACTTAAAGAATGCAAATAGCATTCGTACGAAAAGTTTGAAGAAGCAATTTGAGAAAATGGCGTTTGAACATTTGTACAAATTCGGAAGTTTCAGTTCATTTTCACAGAAAACATCTGAGTTGTCGAGGAACTTTTAAGACATAATGTTAAGCACATGTACTCGTAAATGTAATAGTAGGGAGTTTTTGCACCCTCGAACGTTACGTACTATCGATCTTCTGCTCATTCGCAGTGCAAGTTTCGCATCACTTTGCTGCATCTGCGCATGCGCAAAAGATCGATAGTACTTAACGTTCGAGGTGGCAAAAGTTCCCTAATATGAACAAATCGCCGTTAAAGAAAATATTTACTAAATGAAAGGCTAGTCAAAGAATTACATTTTTGTAAGTTTTGAAAAAACAAAGGAATAGAGCAATATGGCGTTTATGTCATCTCAGAGTACATTAGGTACTATCCTTTCCAAAAGTTTAAGGAAAAAAGTTGAAGTCGATTTTGAGAAAATCTTGTTCTTGTAATTTTTAAAAATTGCACAAATTGCCCTCAATATTGCGCGAAAACTACTAAAAATTTCAAAAAAATGTGCATGACCTTATTGAAAGAACTAAGTATGGAGAACAAATATAATTTTAAGGGAAAATCTCTATCTTCAATTTTGTAGTTGTAGGAAGACGCCGAAAAAAAATTCGAACTTTTGCAATTTTCCCAAAATCAGTCAGCAATGAAAATAAGAGCTATGCCACCTTGAGTGTATTTTACTTTATTCTTACAATTAATTTAAGGAAAGTATTTGGAGTAATGTTTGATTGATTGTTAGTGATTTTGGGCGCGTCAACTGCTTTGGTCATTAGTCCCGTAAGTGCAATGCATGTTTATTTCATCGTGAGGTGGAAGAGATGTTGCCCGCTATGCCGATGGCGAGATCCGGCGCTGACCTTCCGTCCACTAGCGGGGCTTCCCAACCAGGTATCTGCCACCAGCGGGGCACCACCCCATCCGGGAGAAGCTCTAAATCACCGACCGATTTACCTGTCGGCTTGCCGGGTTCTTTCTTAACAAGGTATCTCCCACCAGCAGTGCACGGCCCACAGCCGGGACAAGTTCCAATCCTCCCACTGGTCTCCCAGCATATATGGTAGTGTTGTGCAAGTTGGTGTGTATGTGTGTGAAGATAGGACAAGGAAGAGGAAGGAATATCGCGCGAGGTCCGTTTGTTAGGGAATTTCTTCGGCATTCGTTTGATGTTGATCGGAGAAACTACGGAAAACTTCCAATCAGAGCAGCCGGTCGCTAGAATTTTCCGTCAGACATCGGTTGAATTCTACATCTAACTGACAAGCTAGTGTTGAAAAATCCTGCCACCGTCGGGACTCGAACCTAGCACCTCTCGGTCAGAGGCATTGCAGTGACATCAGTTGATGCACTGAGCCACCTATCCTGGTTGACATTTTTGAGAAAATGTTGAAAATGTCCCTGGGGCTTAATAAAAAGTATCTCCAAAAATTAATGAATGTTTTTAAAAATCGCAGAACTTCGACTCAGACCAGATCGACAGGGGTTTATTCAGTTGAGCAAAAATTCTACACATAGTTTAGGCGCTAGTGGTGTTCACATACGCCCAGACAGGCAGACACAGACAGATGGACGGACGAACGGACGTTAAAAAGTCAAAACACACATACACCCTTTCGGGATCTATCAGGGGACCCCAAAACGAGTACTTCCGTTAATATCTCGAAATAGATTTTCCGCAGCATTACATAACTTTGAGTAACTAACACGAGAAAGTAACTGGTGGTGCTACAGAATGGCACAGACTTTCCCGTATTAGTTTTCAATTTCCTATAGTCTCAGCCAGCTATTCGGACTTTGTCGTAGTAAAATTTACTATTTTGTTGGCATGGGCTAGATTTATGGCCTTGCCCCATCTTGCCACCTGCCATTTAATGCACCCAACGTATTTTTTAGGTTTTCTCAATTATTCGGTTTCCTAATGGTAGATTCAAAATATTGCTTTTAGAATATTAAAGAAGACTGAAACCTTGTCCTTTACGACAATTTTCATTCATAAACTTGATACCGTTTTTAAGAAAAGGGTGTTTAAGCGTCTGTGGCAATGTGAAATATGAAGCCCTTTTTCACAGGAATCTTGAGAGTTTTTTTTAAAATTTATTTTAAGATATTTTAAGCTCTTCCATTCACAAATGCAATAATGTTTACAAATCGCTGCAAATGTGCATACAAGGCATGCGAAATATTTAAAAAATACATTTGTGTAAATTTTGAAGAAAAACAACAAAATAATACTACAAAACTTTTTTGTTTCCTTAGACAGTGCATTTCGCACTATACGTACAAAAACTTTGAACAAAAAATTTGGAACCTTTTCAGAAAAAAATGGCGTTTGAGCGTTTCTGAAAATGCGAAATTTCGAGTTCATTTCCAAAAAAAGTTTTAGTTTTAGAAAAACTTTATATGATATAATTTAAAGTACGTGTGCTCATAAATCTAATAATGTGAACAAATCGCCGATAATGTAAATATAAACGACGTGACAGGCTATTCAAAAAGTTTCATTTGTGTTATTTTCGCAAAAACAAAAGAATAGAGCAAAATAGCGTTTATGTCATCTCTTAAAGTACATTTCGCAATATCCCTACCAATAATTTAAAGGGAAAAAATGGAGCCGATTTTGAAAAAATCTTGCTTTGTTATCTTTTAAAGTTGCATATATTGCACACAAGACTGCGCCATAACTACAAAAATTGTTTTAAAAAAATTCATGATCTTAATGAAAGAACTAATTATGTACAACAAATTTCTTAGAAAGGAAAAGTCTCTATCGTCAATATTGTAGTTGTAGGAAACGCCCAAAAAATTCAATCTTTTGCAATTTTCGAAAATTCAGTTATCAGTGAAATATGATCTTAGCCATGTGTATTTTATTCAATTTTACGAGAAATGTAAAGAAAAAATTTGGAGCCATATTTGAGCAAATTTTTTAAATATCCGGGGGGGGGGGTGTCGTGTAATGTATCTCCAAAAAGTAATGCACGTTTTTGAAAATTGCAGAGCTTCGAATGACAGTAGATCGACAGCTGTTTTTTGTTGTTGTTTTTTCCAGTTTGGAAAAATTTGTACGCAGTGTAAACGCTAGTGTTGTTCACATACACCAGAGACACTGACGGACGTTTTTCCGTCAATCAATTTTTCGGTATTAAGGACCCACAAAACATGGATTCTGGCTACACCACGAGTTACAGGAAGTAATTTACTATACAACAACACGATTTATCCACATTTTCATTATCAGGACTCGGCTTTGAGAGTTTTCCTGCGCACGATATAACTTTCTCTTCGTATGAAGATTGAGAAGAGAGATAAAGTAAAATAAATGTTCACAATTTGAAATTCCATTAATAAAATATTAATTATATCGAATTTAAAAGTAACTACTTTTTCTGCCTACTGTTTTTTTTATTTCTTTCTATCAGCAATGAAAACAAAGAGATGCACGTAGAAAACGCAGACACGAACAGAGAATCTTTGAAGCACTCTGTTCGAAATCTTTACGTGCAGCACAAATGAATGTCAGCAATTCTGAATTAGTATTAGACAAAATATGCTCATTGCAAAAATATAAACACATTTAAATAAAAACTATTTTTCAAAATTAATTAAATATATTTCCGGAAATAATTTCAAGAAAATTTGGTAATTTGTGAAAATACCTTAATAATTAGCAAATAATAAATATACTGTTAAGCAGATATTAAATGATCAGCAAAATGTGTAAAATACGTAATACAGTACAAAATTTGTAACGAAAAATTTAAATATTTTGTTAGAATTGCAACAGTTCGCCTAAATTACAAAATGAGAACAGTAGACAAAACATATGTAATTACATTAGACCCGGACTTTAGCCATGAGATCGACAAGCAGTACCGCGAAACAGAATTTTGACGTTACTGAAGATCATTTTTTTACATGACTAGAGAAGTATATTTATCCGATTTCAGTGTATTATATGGCGTTAGATTCATGGTGCATCTCGCCAGCGCGCTATTTTACCACTTTTTCAAATATGTCAGCAAGTATAAAAACATTTTAAAAATTCGATTCGGCTATTTTACTGGGAAAAGGATTAACCAGGTGAATTCTATCAAGGTGACAAACGCCGTTTTGAAATGATAAATCGAATCGTAGGATAAAAGAGCTCTTGCGTTATCTCCGCTTGTTTTTTCCGGTAGTGAAATGGTAATGGAAGATCTTAGAAGTACAATATATCTAAAATACGATGTGAGGAGATGGAATATGGGTGATATTTACGCAATTAGTTCGATTTTTTCTTTTTGAAATCAGCACCAAAGCGGGATCGGTGTTTTGAATGATACCTCAGACATTCTTATGATGCTATTCGAAGGAAGATGGAATATGTGAATAAGATAATAGTTTTATACTACTATTAAAGATGATACGAGACCGTTTACCCCTATTACAGCATCACTAGTTTCATATGTGGGGAAAAAATATCTTGAGATGCGAAGTGACGGAAGCATCAACGAAGTGACGGGGTGTCTGGCTTGCTGCCCCCGAGAGTTCAGCCTTCTTGCCCGTCGCCGCGCCGCGGCGGCCGCCGCCCGGCTCGCCCGTGCCGGCTTGACCGCGCCGCCGGCCAACAATGTCCCGGCGGCGTGGAAGGGGAAGGGGGAGTGGGGTGAGGTGTTTTTCGAAATTTCACTTACCGTCGCTCCTATTTATCCGATTTGCATGTTTGACACGGCGTTGGATTCTGGAAGCGTGTCGCCATCGCGCTATAAGCCCACATTTTTGAAATTGTTCCCGGAAGTACGAGAAAAATTTTAAAAATCAAGTTTCTGCTAGTTTTTTTGAAAAAGGGCTTCGTAGCGTAAATTCTATTATAAACAGGAGTCAAATGCCGTTTACAGATCGAAAATCGGACCATTTGTTCAGACGTAATCGGTAAAGTAAAATTCACTAAACTTGGTGCTGCCACGTGGTGGCGACAAATTGAACTAGTGTCGGTACATTTAGCCTTAAGGAAGTGCAAGTCTGCGGGTCGGAGAATGGGTGACCGCTGCGGAACCCCAGTTGCTACCTGCTTGGAGGGACCGAAAAATAGCATTCCCTTTCACGTTTCCTTTAGTTATTTTCACCGCACTGTTTAGTAAATAGTACTCGATGTATTAATCAACGCAACGATTCGTATAGTTTTCTCCACTAGATGCCATTCGTCCCGGGTACGACCTGTTTAGTTAACATTACTATACGTGCGTTAGTGTGTTTAACTAAACAGCTGTTTCGTGAACTTGACTAAGCACTTTGTTTTACGAAAATCTACTATACTGTTTAGTTGAATCTATTACGTGATTAATTGTATTAACTAAACATTTCTCTCCGTGTAAACGCCATTTTCTCATATATGGTTGCAATTTTTTTCTTCAAACTTTTGTAACGGATACTCTTACACTCGGCTTACTGCTAATTACACTCTTTAGTGAAGCGTAAAGTTTATTTTGAGTTATTTTTTGTTTTTTCAAATATTACATAATTGTATTTTTTTAAAAGATCTCTCACATCTTTAATATGTCCATTACCAGCCATTTGTAAACATTATATTTCTGAGTGTAAGTGCTTCAAATAACTTCAAATAAAATACCGGTATTTTGAAAACTCAAACATTTTCTGTGAAAATGAGTTTCAAATTTCGCATTTTTAGTAGTGCTAAAAACGCCATTTCCTCTTAAACAGCACATAATTTTTAAAAGAAAATTGCCATTTATGACTAGGTTTTTGTGTTCTTTAATATTCTAAAATTAATGTTTCCGTTCTACCAATAGGAAACCGAAAAATTAAGAAAATGACAAAAAAATGTACTTTTGGCGGTGATAGATGACAGCTGGCAAGAGAAAGTTTGTGGCGATTCGGAATAGCTAGCGAAGACCCAAGGAAATAGAAAACTAATACGGGAAAGTCTGTGCCATTCTGTAGCATCACTAGTTTTCTGCTGAAATTTCGCCATATTTTCGCATAGCATTACATAACTTTCCCCAAGGCCAGCTTTCCTTTAGCAGGCCTTGACTTTCCCTATACTACGTATATTACTCCGTACATACGTACGTATACGGGAAAGTAAAAAAGTGGTTACCTTTTTTTCCTACATGAAAAAAAAATACTTCCTGTAAAACATTGTTTTGTCAAAATCCTTGTTTTGTGGGTCCTTGATAACCGTAAAGTGATTGAAGGCAAAACGTCTGTCTGTCGATCTGTCAGGAAGTCTCCATGTTTCATCCATCTGAACACAAAGATGGAGTCCACCTGAGCACAAACTTAATATGAAAACTGTTGAGCTTGTTTCTACTGAAGCGTTTGAATATCTCGAGAATGTTCATAAGGTATTTTAAACATTTCTGTTCACACATTCATTGAATCAAAAATATATCTGTAGTATAAAGGAGGATTTTGGTACATTTTTAATTATTTTTTACTTTCCCGTATACATACGTATATACGGAGTAATATACATAGTACATGGAAAGTTATGTAATGCTGCGCAAAAAAATTGCGAATTTTCGGCAGAAAAAACTTCGTTGCCGGGCCTTTATAACGAAAACGTGGATAAAACCAGTTGCTAAATCCTCCTCAGTCCTGACAATTTATTTTTAAAAAATATGCTTTTATTTTACTTCTAAGGTCACTTTAAACACCTTTTGGCATGAAAATATTTTTTTCTGTATTACCTAAAATTTTACACAATGTGTCACATGTGCTACATCAGGACTCAAGGCCGTAAAACATAACACATTTTTTCAAAGAATTTTTTATTTAATTTTTAATAATGTACAAATATGTTTTTACATCTACATATTTCACTGTTTTTTAGGTTTGTGAAATTCCAAAAAACAGTTTTTTGATGATGTTAGTCATAAATACATTTTACAATATGGTGCAGTACATTGAACGAAGGTTGTTCCTGCACACCCAGGGTTCCTACACCTCGATCGGTGTTTCTGCTCCTTGTCAGTCATCTTCGGCAAATGTAAAGCCGCATGACCCCTTGCTTGTGGAGAGGGTAGGGGTGTAGGTGTACGGCGTTTCTTTCTAGGAGTGGCCATTTCATCATCTTCATCATCTGTTTCTTCTTCTACTTGTTCCCCCAATTCATTTGGAAACCTGTTTTTTTCTTCAGAGAAAATCAATTTCTCTGCAATTTCAAACTTGAACAGATAATAAGACAAAATGTCTTTCTTGCGCCATTCATTTTGAATTGCTGCCTCCCTGTACTGTAACCATGATGCAGCTACAGCAAAAAAATGGTGTATTACCCTTACAGTCCATTTTTTGTTCGACTTTTCATTCGATATTTCGCAATCACTCTGTCCAGCATATCGACTCCACCCATGTTGTTGTTATATTTTTTGACAACATGAGGTCTTGGCACAGCAATGTATCGTCCTTCCTTTTTGGACCATCTCCGACAATTTTCAACAGGGTTTGTACCATACTCAGTGGATGCCAGGTGTATTGGTCTGTTATCATACCACTTCACAACAGAAACTTTGTCATCTGATCTCACAACTTGATCACATGATCCTCTTGCCTCCTTCTTCATGTCTTTATCCTTCTTTAACTGAAGTGATTGAGGCAATCTATTTATCATTATAGTACCAGAAGCAAGGATACTGCGATGTTGAAGTAAGGCATCCAGGAGAGGCAAAGATGTGAAATATCGATCCATAAAAATCGAGCTACTAGGGGGAAGAGTATCGGCAAATTTTAATAGAACTCTACCTCCAATATCTAATTTTTCAGGTAAAATAGACTCTTCTGGAATGATGTTTTTCCCTTTACCCTCATAGAGGTAAAAATCAAGTGGTATACCATTTGGTGCTGCCATTACAAAATTTTTTAAGCCCACTGGTTGAGGCTTTCCTCTAACATATTGCCTCATTTTCACTTTGCCATGAAAAGGGATCATTTGCTCATCTATGCTTACGTACTTTGGCCTTTCATTAATTAGACAAGCATCTCTTACTTGAGTAAGCATAGGCCTTACTTTCCAATATCTATCTTCTTTTGCATTCTTAGATACAGAATTGTCGTCAATTACCTTCAAATTGTTCCTAAGAAGATAAAATCTGTCTCTAGACAGGGCATTACAAACTAATGGGAATTGTTTTTCTCTCCCAGCACATTCTCAACCGAGGAAAACCCAAAAGAGCTGCCACAATGCTCACGCCCCAAAACTTACGGATTTCACTGCCAGTACATCCTAATGACTTTCCAGTATTTGCTACATGCCGAATGTTCATTGCATTTCCCATATCTTCAAAAAAGGACGGTTTGATGTATTGTGAGAAGTATTCAAACGGTTCTTTCACAGATGAGTCAGCAACAATAGGGTTAGCATTATCAAGTAGAGTCTGGAAGCTGCAAATAAAATATTTCATAAAAACTACCTTTTACATCATGTCTAAATAACTAAGGAAATTCTGAAACAATTTTTAATGCATCATTATTCACTAGAGAAAGCACAAGACGTTTTTACAGAATATTAATTCATAAACATTAAATCACTAACTTACTCATTTTTATGACGCCAACCCAGACCCCGCCCACGCGACTGTTGAGAAGGGGTTGGTACCTCCCGATCTTCAGCTACTTCCTCTTCTTCACCATCACTTTCATGGTCTTCATTATTATCTTCAGTGCATTGCACTATATCATTGTCATCATCTTCTTCTTCAATATCTAAATCTGAATCATTCGGATCTATGTCATTCAGAATATCATCAATTTCGGCTTCACTCAAACCTAAAATTATAAAATGTGTTGTTTATAATTAAAACAAAACGCCAAAATTCATTTAAGAAATAGTAAAATTTCGCACAACTAATTAACAAGCTCAATGAGCCTGGGAGAAAATCCGGACGCTTTGGGTTTCATAAAAATCGAAAAGATCGACAATGTAGAGGTTAAGTCCTACTGTGTCATACCTGATACACGACATAAACTACGTATCTATTCAAATTTATAAAAAAATTAAGTTATAAGCATATCTTAATTCAATTCTATATAGTCTGTTTTACATGCAAACCAAGTTTCCGTTCAATATGTAGATAAATACATCAAATTTACCTTTAGTTGTTCTCGCTATGCTGAACCGCCAACACAACACTACAAACAAGTAAGCGCTGCCACCTCCCAAACACCAGAAGAATCAGAAACAAAGGACAGATACGAAGCGCGGGATGTGTCCTATATGACCAATGATGTATACATATACTCCTAGATGGATGATTGTCGCCTTCACGGTGAGGCCACCCGAGGCGCCATTTTGCACGGCAGAAACCTTGTTCGTATTGCCGAAAGCGGTGTGTTGTAGTGAATTTTCTCTTGAGTGATTAGTGAAACATTTTTGTTTTGATTTTTTAAATATTTTCATTTTGATCTTTACTTAATGTAACTGTTATTTTCAAAATTGGCCCAGGAAATCAATTATTTTTTGCCTTTGTTTTATCCATGTTTTACCACTATAAGGTGGGTTTCACAACAATATCGTGTAGTGGAATCTTAATCTTAAGTGCTCATGTTTTGAGCATGTACTTTAATCTATTCATTTATTCTCTAAATTCTTTTGTTCTATTTCCTGTTATGTAAAATTAAAAGAAACATTATTTATTATTTGAATATTTTCCTTCAATGGTGAAAGGTATCATTTGAATGTTTGTTCCTGCAAAAAAGTGTTGTATTCATATGCAAATAAAAATGTCAGCCCATAAAAAGTACATATGTACTATATTTCTCTAACGGCCGTATTCTCAATCATGGATTACTTCGAAAATAATCTGTGAATCGAGGAATTCGTGGATTAGGTTAACACTCGGATAACTCTCAATTCTTATTCACAAACCGCGGTCATCAGAGAATTGGCGGATTCGAGGGTTACCCTTGGCGAGAATGTTACAGGAAATATGATTGGCTGTGGAGTATTCGATGTGGTTCTATTTGTAAACATTAGTAATAGCGCCACTTCAAACGCGATCTCCAATGTTATCATTTCGCGTACTAAGTAATGTATCCAGGGCCAACCAATCTAACATTTCTATTTAAGAAATTAATATTTTCACAATTGTCATTGACAAATACGCGAATGCTGTTGTAAGCAAAGTTACAAAAGCAAAAAAGAAGCATCACATAACCTGCAAACGAACTTCAACGCAGTAAGTATTGTTTAGCAGTTTAAGAACAACTATAAAGGCTTGAAAAGAATGGTTTAAAAGGCAGGAGTGATAATAAAGTTCCTATTTACAATGACAGAAGCAGCTACAACACTGTGTACTTAATTGGATGGGAAAATTACTGCATTCATCCGCCTGAAGAACGTACTGCATGTGACTATGATTTGGGATATGAAAAGGCAGTTAATATGACTCGAAGTAAGTGTTTTTGGTTTTATCTACCTTGCAAGTTGTGTATTTAATTTTCAAAGCAACATTACTGGCTATCTACCAAGAGTTTTACAAATATTTTTGATTGATACTTTGTGTTCTGGTGAAGGGCTACATGCAAAAGTTATTTCAGTAGTTTTTAGTGCAACTAATAAAATAATTTCACCTCAAGACTATTTTCAAAGGAATCGTGCCACCCTAAACCATGGTTTTACCAAACAAAATCAAATCAAATATGATGTCATGAAACATTCAAATGCAAGTAATACTTGCACAATTTTTTAAAATGAAATGTATACAATAAAACATGATAAACCATGTCTTTTAATAAAACAAAAACAAATTCAGCATAATTGTCATAAAATTCAAAAATTGGAAATAATCCTGCCCAGATATCAAAGTTACTTTGTCTTCTTCAGAAGATACAAAATTATATTTTATTTTTGTTTTGGTGTGACATACTGGAATAAATGTGAAATAGTATATAAAATATTCTTTGGTTTTCACATAGATTCCAAAACTATTATTAGCACATTTTCATGAACTCTTATTGTTAAATGTACTAATTCATATTTATGTTTTGTGTTTCTCTGAATCCATAGTAATATATACTTGTTTAATGAAAAATACCCTTCTATTTCTGGAAGCTGAAGCAGATTATTGTTACTTCGTTGCTGAAAATGTAATGTAGGCTAAATATAAAAAATATTGAATTTTAAAAATCATTTACATTTTATAATATCATTGAATTTAAAGAAAGATTAATTAAATGTCAACAATCATTATTGATTATATATCTGTCTTATGATATCTGATACCACAACTTCTATAAATATATTGTGCATATTGTTAATGTGCTTAGTCTATATTAGATTGGGATTCCAGTATCAAACATTCTTTTAGAATATTATTTATGTTTGGACTGATTGCAGGGTTGGATTTCTGAACTTAGGATTTAAAAAAATTAAGATCTGTTGTATAAGGGAAGTAATTAAAACAAAATTGTTTTGGTTTTTCAATTTGTTTATTGCTAGTAATTTTATTATCAATTTTTTTAACAACCGAACCATCTTTTAAAGCATTTGTAGAGTGCTGAATTTATTTTTTCATTTATTCTCTTTTCAAAAAATCTAATTCTACACTCTCAATTATAAATGAATTGAAACACTTATGTTTCCTGAAGTTCATCTTTGGTAATCTTTACTATAACGTTGATGGATTTGTGACATATCGTTGACATTGTAGATAAATGAAACAAGTTTCTTTATTATCAGCAAACTTTTGTTAGCAGTGATGAAACCAGTTATTTTACAATTTCTACAATCATATTCATGTCAATAATATTCGTATGTTTTTATTGTTTGTCTTTCTTCATTGCATAAAGAAAGGTTCCATTCATTATAGACAATCAGGTGATAATAAAAAATATTTCATACAAGGTTGAAGTTTGTACATAAAACAAAGTTGGAGTTTTTTACAATGTTTCAGAGATCATTTGTCTCCATCATCAGGTACTTTTTGGCTTATATTGGATATAAGTTTTAAGTTTGTAAATCATAAGTTAATTAAGTTACTTAAGTAAGTGAATGGTAAGATGATTTGTCTCCATCATCAGGTACTTTTTGGCTGATATTGGATATAAGCCAAAAAGTACCTGACGATGGAGACAAATGATTTGTGATGGAGACGTGATTGTGATTGACATGTGATGGAGACAAATGATTTGTGATGATGGAGACGAATTATCTCTGAAACATTGTAAAAATTCCAACTTTGTTTTATGTACAAATTTCAACCTTGTATGAAATATATTTTATTATCACCTGATTGTCTACAATGAATGGAACCTTTCTTTATGCAATAATATTCATATTTAGAAAAAGGGACTCATAAAGACATCCTTTAAAAATGAATATTTTATTTCCAAATAGGATATGTCAGAGATAGATAACCAGTACCAGCAGCTGCGAAAGGGACCAGAAATTATGAGAATGGTATCTACTTCCCAGGAATGCAAACAGTACCTGAAGGATTCCACATTCTTAAAGCATCAAGAAGAATTTGAGTTTATGAATGAACACGAGTTGAGGATGCAATGTTTATCTACCTAAAATTTGAATATTATCAAGATATGAAGAACGAACAATTCATTCTTTAAAAAAATTAAATTTTGTCTACACCTTAAATTAGTAATGGAATCAAATATGGACTACATCCTTTATTTGTTTGTTTTTAGCAATTTGAGACTTTATATTTGTTCTACAAATGGTTGGCAAAGGAATAAAATATTCATTACATTGAAACCATTCAACATATTTTGCTATGTCTCTTCTTTTTTATTTTTGTTTATTGTGTTTATAACTTAGGGTTCAGTAATATTCCTGTATTTGGGCATTAAATTTGTGAAAATTATCATTTATTTACCAGAAAAGTTTCTGTTTCAATATTGAACATTAATGAAATAAAAATATTTGTTAACTGCATTCAGTTTTTATTTATTTACTTCAAATGAAAAAACTTATAATTCAATTTAACCAAGGATCTACTTAGTAGCATTTTTGTCTAATTGTTATTGTATTCTTTCTTTAAACCTTTATAATCCATTTCAATTTATTTGAATTTATGGTATATTCAAATATTTAACTTGAAATTCCTTGACCATTTATTTGCCTGATTATGTTAACAATATCTACACTGTTTTTGGGTGTTGCAAGTATATATTTCTGATGATCTCCTATAGTGAATGTAAAAATTAAAAAAGACATTCTAATAGATGAAAGTAAGATAAACTATGACCATACCTTTAATTGAAAGCAAAAGCTAATAATGTGATTTTATTAAAAAATAACCTGCACTGATAGAATGATAAGTCCAAATTATATAATATTAAATACGATAATTGCTGAACACGTTACTAGAAACAATATTATTCAAAATTATTCACCATTAACTGACTACTCAGATTTATATTACTGATGCCGGAATGGAAGCAAATAGAGGAGTCTCTCTTTATTTCAAACGCATTCCATAAATTCAACAGCAACAAATCGTACTTGGCGGAGTCGTCTGTATTGTTTAACAGGGTCGCCAATGGCAACAAGTGCAATTCGCGAATTATACGCCGAAATCGGATGTATAACCCACGGATCGAAATCGGGGTGTCTAATCCTCGAATCGCAACCGATCCTGCCTCGTGAATAAGGATTTTTGCTTTGATTCGCGAATAATCTGGACTCGACGATAATTCTCGTATTACACGGTATTGAGAATATGGGCGTTAGTGTTTTCATTTTAAATCTCTCTGCCACCTCCCAAATCCAGCAGTTATTTACAACCATCCATTAATAGAGAAAAAAGGGATATTTGGAGTGAAACGCAGTTTTTCTAATCACATGAACAATAAGTACGTCTTATTCTTATTTTTGAAAACGGAATATTGAAACAGAGAAAGAATCCTTAATAATAAAGCTGCCGTAGTAATAATAATTTACTGTCACGTGCAGTATTAACATAAATTGATCTCTTCTGAAGTAGTATAAGAAGTTTGTACCTGTAAGTCATCATAAAAACAAGTCCTCATTTTTGATAGTCACCGGTCAATGCTAGTCCTCATTTTTGATAGTCACTATGTCAATGCTGTTCGTAGTTTTATGTAAATTATAAATATATTTCGACAATTTGTTGTTGCCTACAGCTTTACTTTCTTATGATGGAACAGAACCATGTTAATAAATACAATGTATACGTGTTACACTCGTAAAAATCTACCGCACTGTCACGGGCTGCAATTGACATTCGGAGCTTTTGCCGTGCAACATGGCTCCCTGTACGGCCTCACCTCCGCCTATTGCGAAAGCGCGGAGTCAGCCATCTAGTGGTATTTATATACATCATTGTATATGACGCAACCGGCCGCGCGAAATTCAAGTCAACGAGAACGACAGAAAAAAATAATGTCTTAATTAGGAAGAGGAAATTAAGGAAAAAAATCCCCTAACACTTGGTGTACCCAGTCCGTCCGTCCGTCTGTCCGTTGTAGTGAACAACACTAGCGCAAAAAACTATGCATACGATTTTTTTTTCCAAAATGAAGAACCCCTGTCCATCTGACCTGAGTCGAAGTTCTGAGATTTTGAAAAAGATTCTTCAAAATTTGTGGGTACTTTATGTTATGTCCATTAAATAAAAATCGCACGCTAACTCAACAACAATTTATTGATGCAGTCATTATAAAAGTAGCCAATCATATTGCCAATCCCGGGCAATCTCCAATGCCCTGCTTCTCAATACGTCCGGCCCCTGGACGTTTCCTGCTGACGCTGGCTGTAAATAGACATCTGGCGGCTGGTTCTCCGGACTGGGCGCGTACCGCCACTCGTGACCCTCTCGGTGCTCTCTCCAGACTGCTCCCGCGAGTAGATACTTGTGCAGTTTCGCGAACACACGTAAAGTGCAATGCGCGTTCACTCCACCGCGGTGCAGCCATCCCTACCCTTACGGGCATCTATGGCCAATCCTGCAACATGAAAAAGAAAAACAGATCAGAAGATATTAGCCAATTGGCGCGCGAATTGCATGTGCAATAATTAGAAAACAATGTTTATGTTACAAGTCTCATTTCGCTGTTTCAGATTTCTCTTACTCCAGGAATTGTTTCGGTCGCTTATACTTTGCCCGCGGTGCGGGTTCGTATGAAGCGACGACTGCTCCCGCGGTGTCGGCCGGCTCCCTTTAAAGGGCTGATGCTAGGCGGCGAGACTCGCTCCACGCCTCGAGCCTGCCGGACCATGGCCATGGCTTGCCGCTGACGCCGCCGATTCCCGCCAGAGCGCGCTGTCTTGATGCTCGCGCGCCAAATCCAATAGTTATGCGCGACATAACACTTTACATGAAGGCCCCCGGACATTCACAAGATTTTCTCAAAAACGGCTCCAAATTTTTTCTTTTAATTTCTTTTGAGAATATAGTAAAATACACTTATTAAGGTGACATAGATCCGATTTTCACGGTTTTAACTCTGAATTTTCGAAAATTGCTAAAGTTTGAATTTTGTTCGGCGTCTTTTTCCCTCTACAAAATTGCAGATACAAATTTTTCATTCAAATAAAATTTGTTCTTCATAGTGAGTCCTTTCTCTAAGGTCATGTACATTTCTTTGAAAATTTTAGTAGTTTTCGCGCAATATTGCGTGCAATATGTGCAATTTTTAAAAAAATCAAAAACAATATTTTCTCAAAAACGGCTCCACAGGTTTTCGTTAAACTTTTGATAGGGATAATGCTAAATGTACTCTATTAGATGACATAAACGCCATATTGCTCTACATTTTTGTTTCTTTCAAAAATTGCAAAAATGTAATTTTGTGACATGTCTTTCACGTCGTTAATATTTACATTAACGGTAATTTGTTGACACTATTATATTAATGAGTACAAGTTTTTTAAATAATGTCAAGTAAAGTTTCCCAAAAACTCAACCGTTTTCTGTGAAAAAAGCTCTAATTTCCGCATTTTCAGAAACGCTCAAACCCCTTTTTCTCATAAATGATTCCAAATTTTTGCTTCAAACTTTTGGAACGGATAGTTCTAATTTCACTCTTTAATAAAACGTAAAGTTTATTTTGAGGTATTGTTTTTTTTTAAAAAAAATACACGAATGTATTTTTTTAAATATCTCTCACATCTTTAATATGCACTTTACCAACAATTTGTAAACTTTATTATATTTGTGAGTGTAAGTGCTTCAAATGACTTGAAAGTCTTTCTCTCTTCAAATTCTCTCTCTCTCTTACTTCAAACTTTGAAAACTCAAAAATTTTCTCCGAAAAAGAGCTTCAAATTTCGCATTTTTATTTGCACTTAAACCAGGGGCGTAGCTACGGTGGGGAAGGGGGCGGCGCACCCACGGTGACACCATTCTAGGGGTGACACCAAATAAATTATTTTATGGTTGGAATTATATAATTTAAATCATTTATTTAAAAAATGTATATATCAATAGTTTTTTAAAAAAATTGCCATTTAGGACGAGGTTTTTGTATTTTTAATATTGTAAAATTAATATTTCCGTTCTACCATTAGGAAACCGAAATATTAAGAAACTGTCCAAAAACTGTAGTTTGGGTAGTGATAGATGGCAGCTGGCAAGAGTATGTGGCAATTCGAAACAGCTAGCCCAGACCCAAGGAAATAGAAAACTAATACGGGGGCGCAAACATCTCATTTTGCCTGAGGCGCAAAATAAAGCTCCGTAAAGTTACAATCGCAAAGTTGTCAAAAAAATTTGAAATTACTCTCCAAATTTGTCGCTTTTTTGTTGCTAATTTGTTACGCAAAACAAAAATTTGTCGCTCTTCATTTGACACTGCTATAACAAATGCTGCTAACTTGATATCAGGTTAGCATCGCAAAAACAAGAAAACCAAGAAACTACACAGATAAATTAAAAATTAATTACATGGGAATTTGTCGCTTTTTTGTCGCTCAAAACTTACCATAAAACAAATTTTGTTACTCTTCAAACAAAGCCAGAAATGTAATTTCCCAAAAACGCTGTTTTCCAACGCAATGTCAGAAAAACCAAGAAATAACAATAATAAGTAAAAAATATTTACATTAAAATTTGTCGCTAATTTGTCGCTCGAAAACCTACCGTAAAAGAAATTCTTTTACTCTTTAAACAATATGCTAGAAATGGAATTTTTCCCAAACGCGATGCTAAGTTGACATCAACTTACAATCGCAATTTCAAGAAAACCAAGAAATAACAATAATAAGTAAAAAATAATTACATGAGAATTTGTCGCTTTTTTGTCGCTCGAAACTTACCGTAAAATAAATTTTGTTACTCTTTAAACAATATGCCACAAATGGAATTTTTCGCAAAACGGGATCTGATGTGTCGTCAAGTAAGAATCGCAATCTCAAGAAAACCGAGAAATAATCTAAATACACAAAAACTTTTTACATCGGAATTTGTCGCTCGAAACCTACCGTAAAAGAAATTTTGTTACTCTTTAAACAACATGCTAGAAATTGAATTTTTCGCTAGCGCGGGTCCAATATGTGGTCAAGTTAGATTCACAATCTCCAGAAAACCGAGAAATAACAATAATATGCAAAAAATAATTACATGAGAATTTGTCGCTTTTTTGTCGCTCGAAACCTACTGCAAAAGAAATTCCTTTACTCTTTAAACAATATGCTAGAAACGGAATTTTTCCCAAACGCGATGCTAAGTAGATATCAACTTACAATCGCAATTTCAAGAAAACCAAGAAATAACAATAATAAGTAAAAAATAATTACATGGGAATTTGTCGCTTTTTTGTCGCTCAAAACTTACCATAAATTTGTCGCTTTTTGTCGCAGTCAACTTACCAAAAAATTAATTTTGTTTCTCTTTGGACAATTGCAATCACGTTACGTCAAGTTAACAAAGGAATCTCAAGAGATCCAAGAAATTTCAGATAGAAAGAAAATGTAGGTCCATCAAGCTGGCCCGCCCACTATAGCAGAATCAAGCCAAACTAGTACCAGAATTTTAAACTATTTTATTACTAATTTATTACCGCAAACCCGATTTTTTTACCACACATCTTCACCCAAAAAACGGGTGGCGGGCCAGCTTGATATCAAGCTGGCCCGCCCACCACAGCAGAATCAAACCAAACTAGTGCCATAATTTTTAATTATTTTATTACTAATTTATTACCGAAAAACTAATTTTCTTACCATTCATCTGCACCCCAAAATATAATTTTTAACTATTTGGTTCCTAATTTATTAGTCATGAGGGCGGCGAGCCCGCCCTCTCCCTTATAGCGTCCGGCTCTAACAGTTTTGCTGGTTTTTCCAAAGCCTCCCCGAGGGTTTAATACCCGGCGGGTCTTGGCTATTTTTGCCTGGGGCAGGTATTACCAAAGCTTTGCAAATGGAATTATACTCGTAGATACTTCGCCAATGGTTTTGGTATAACTAAAATTATTTATGGTCGTTGATGTTTAGTTACTGGTCTAAAATGTCCAATAATTGCAAATCGAGACTGCCATTGGAAACATTAAATAAAATTTGAAATTTCCAGATATCTTGAAGATTCTGGCATGCGATGAAGGATTCATTCGTTGGTTTTGTTTTGTTCTCCTTACGAAGTTCATCGTAAGAAGAGAAAGTTATGCAATCGTGCACCGGAAAACGTAGAATTTTCCGCAGAATCACTCTTATTTATAAAAGTTTATTAATTTCAAACATTACGTTGTGGACGTTGGATTTCCACATTTCCTGAATCATCCTGATGGTAAATATTGTATGAAGAAAAACAGGTGTTAACCTTAATAAAAGAAGAAGAAGACGTTGTGTACAACGATGAAACGGAGATCCTGTAATTGGAAATTCAATACATCTACCGAGTATTATTTTCTGTGCGTACTTCACGAAGAGAACTTACCAAGTAAACTATCCAATTTAAAATGCGTAATATAAAGAAAGTTATGTAATTCCGCCACAAAAAAACGGGAATTTTTCGACACAAAAACTCGTTTTGTGTCCCTGATTCGGAAAAAGTGGACAAATCCTATTACAATATGTAGTAATTTACTTTCTCTTACATATCTTATAGTGAGATTTCACGAGTTGCGGTTCCTTAATACGTTTTTTACTTTGTTGAATACGTATGTATGTGTATACGGAGTATTATATGTAGAATACAGAAAATGATGCTGCGGAATATCAATTTCGAGATCTAAACGGAAATACAGGTTTTGGAGCTTCCTGATACCGAAAAAGTGTTTTTTTTTAATGCGTCCATCCGTCTGTCTGTGAATTAGAAGAAGAATATTAATAATAATAGTAATAATAACAACATCAAACATTGTTCTATTAATCTGGAATTA
This sequence comes from Acheta domesticus, assembly GCA_031308135.1. Taxonomy (NCBI): domain Eukaryota; kingdom Metazoa; phylum Arthropoda; class Insecta; order Orthoptera; family Gryllidae; genus Acheta; species Acheta domesticus. The sequence goes on from JAHLJT010009355.1 coordinate 68,834,932, forward strand.
TTAATTTATTAATATTTCTTTACAACAGCAAGAAAAACTGTGTACATTTCTGGAGCATATTTGTTGTGATACTAAAACAAGGAAAGTGTATTATAAAATCTATCTGAATGTATACTTCATTTGGCAAGCTTATTTCACTTTTAAACAATTTACGAAGAATTCACTGTTCTTGTCAATACAATTTTCTTTCGACGCCAAACACGCAGGCGCGTGCCTTTATCTTTACCCTCGTGGTCTCGACGGTCACAAGAGTTTTTGGGTTGGAAAATCGCCGATTTACGCTGCCCCATCACAATAATTTGTCTTTACTAAGTACGCATTAATGCAAGAAAATAAAAATATCTGATATGTGTAACGCAGATACTTTGTTTTCATGTGCAACATGGTCTTCAATTAGCTTTTGAGTTCATTTCTGTAAAGCGATTTTTTAAAATTATACTTCGAATTTCTTTTTGTACTTTCTAAATTATGTAATGTGCTGAGCAATTGAATATTCCTGTCTTCTTTTTCTGAAGCAATCCTTTACAGGTCCATTGGAGCGTCTTAGAAATATTAGTGTATGAATGATTGCTGTAAAGGCACTTAGTGCCTGATCCGCTCCTTCCGTTTCGGCTAGGGGGAGGGTCATAGAATTCATCCCCAGGTAAACAGCTTGCCTCCCTCCGCCGGGAAAATCCCACTCCTTCAGAGTGGACGGACCAGGCATTTCCTTTCCAATCTGCAGGCTGCGGGGCCAAGTTATGGAATTCACTCTCGTTTCACGAAATATTTTTTTAATCCGCCTAAATAATTTAAATTTGTTTCTTACTTTTAGATCATACACTTTAAAAAATATTATTATTACCGCTATTTTATTGTTAAAAAACATATATGGCTAGTTAATGAAATATGTTCTTTAGTGACAGATTTTTAAATGTAATATTCGGTTTTTAGAGCATTTGAGTAGTTTTTCGCATAATTGTGTTTGAAATATACAGGTCATTTGGAATTTTTTAAACAATTTTTTTCTGAAAAACAGCACCACTTTTTTCTTTAACTTTTCTCCTCGTATGCATTACGTATGTACGTGTGAATTTCTGTGAATTGTCTCATTGTTGGGACATGAATTAGCTGTGTAAAATGTTTTTTGGGTGAATATGAGTGGTAAAAAAATCGGGTTTGCGGTAATAAATTAGTAATAAAATAGTTAAAAATTCTGGTACTAGTTTGGTTTGATTCTGCTATAGTGGGCGGGCCAGCTTGATGGACCTACATTTTCTTTCTATCTGAAATTTCTTGGATCTCTTGAGATTCCTTTGTTAACTTGACGTAACGTGAAAAAGGCGTTTGCGAAAAATTCCATTTCTGCAATTGTCCAAAGAGAAACAAAATTAATTTTTTGGTAAGTTGACTGCGACAAACTACCATGTAATTATTAATTATTTACTAAAGCAATTTTTTGGTTTTCCTGTCACTGTGGTGCAGAAGCGCTGCTTTCGGAAATTACATTCCCGGTTTTGTTTAAAGAGTAGCAAAACTTGTTTTATGCTAGGTTCTGAGCGACAACAAAGCGACAAATTCCCGTGTAAAAAGTTTTTGTGTATTTAGATTATTTCTCGGTTTTCTTGAGATTGCGATTCTTACTTGACGACACATCAGATCCCGTTTTGCAAAAAATTCCATTTATGGCATATTGTTTAAAGAGTAACAAAATTTGTTTTACGGTAAGTTTCGAGCGACAAAAAAGCGACAAATTCTCATGTAATTATTTTTTACTTATTATTGTTATTTCTTAGTTTTCCTGACATTGCGTTGGAAAACAGCGTTTTTGGGAAATTACATTTCTGGCTTTGTTTGAAGAGTAACAAAACTTGTGTTATGCTAAGTTTTGAGCGACAAAAAAGCGACAAATTCCAATGTAATTATTTTTTACTTATTATTGTTATTTCTTGGTTTTCTTGAAATTGCGATTGTAAGTTGATATCAACTTAACATCGCGTTTGGGAAAAATTCCGTTTCTAGCATATTGTTTAAAGAGTAAAAGTATTTCTTTTACGGTAGGTTTCGAGCGACAAATTAGCGACGAATTCCCATGTAAATATTTTTACTTATTATTGTTATTTCTTGGTTTTCCTGACATTGCGTTGGAAAACAGCGTTTTTGGGAAATTACATTTCTGGCTTTGTTTGAAGAGTAACAAAATTTGTTTTATGGTAAGTTTTGAGCGACAAAAAAGCGACAAATTCCCATGTAATTAATTTTTAATTTATCTGTGTAGTTTCTTGGTTTTCTTGTTTTTGCGATGCTAACTTGATATCAAGTTAGCAGCATTTGTTATAGCAATGTCAATTGAAGAGCGACAAATTTTTGTTTTGCGTAACAAATTAGCAACAAAAAAGCGATAAATTTGGAGATTAATTTCAAATTTTTTTGACAACTTTGCGATTGTAACTTTACGGAGCTGCAAAATAACCTAGAGAAGGCCCTCCTCTTCATTGATTCACTTTAAATATTATCTGTTATGTATTTGGTCAAAAACAGTAAAAACTGTATATGACGTGTGGGGAAAGAAATTATCTGCGCACATTTTCTTGAGGCACAGAATTTAAAAAAAGGAACATTTGAAAAACTAGTAAAAATAATTTAGAAAATAATTATTATTTTAGAAAAATTAAAATTTGAAAAATGTTTGTTCCCGAGTTATTGAAAATCAATTTCAACGGTGAATGAACTGATTTGATTTTTCTTCATTGCTAACAAAGTAGTAATGAACATCAGTCCTACTCCATTACAAGCAAAAGGAGTGCTCAACAAAATGTGCTCCCAGTGAAGCTACATTTACCAATTGATACCATAGTGTGCGTAGCAATAACTGAAATAAAGAAGTAATATTTATATGAATATTATTTGAAATCCAACATTTCGCTCTTGTAATTTGATCCTTAGAATTTGCATTGCATTGCATTGCATGTTACATTTACTCTTAGAAGTTTCGAGTCACAGTCACAGAAAAAAATAGAATAGCGGCACTGTGATCGAAATACTCTTTGGATTGGATCGAGTAAACAAGTTATCTTGCGTAGTCAATGACAGGACAAGGAAATTCTCATAAACAAGGAACTAAGCTAGAGGTTAAGACCGTCAGTGAAAATTTGTGTTCTTACTTTGCGTGGAATGTTTACACTCGAGTAAATTGCGTTTAATTGAACTATCTTGGGCGATATTATTGAATGTAATCGTGAGTGAAATTAGGGAAGTGGAGTGAAATTTTTCGTATGATTATTAAGTGTTTGACGTACTTTAATTATATCTGATCATTTAAAAAATATACGGTAACCCAATTTATTAGCTCTATTCTGTGTACCGTTGTTTTGGGATGAATTGTGTTTTGGTTATTTTTTTATGACAACTTTAAAGAACTGAACCAAGACGATTGAAGGACTGAGATTTCCTATGCATTATGTCAAAGAAAGTGGTAGCATATTTTTACAATCCAGATGTGGGCAATTTCCACTATGGACCAGGGCATCCAATGAAACCTCATCGACTGTCAGTGATTCATAGTCTAGTTCTCAATTATGGCTTGTATAAAAAAATGCAAATATACAGACCATATAGAGCCAGTGCTCACGATATGTGTCGTTTTCATTCTGATGAATATATAGAATTTCTCCAACGAGTCACCCCACAGAATCTTCAAGGATTCACCAAATATTTGAGTCATTTCAATGTTGGTGATGACTGTCCTGTGTTTGAAGGCCTCTTTGATTTCTGTTCTATGTACACTGGAGCTTCACTTGAAGGTGCAATGAAATTAAATAACGGCTGTTGTGACATAGCAATTAATTGGTCAGGAGGTCTTCATCATGCTAAAAAATTTGAAGCATCAGGGTTCTGCTATGTAAATGATATTGTTATTGGTATATTAGAACTTTTAAAATATCATGCAAGAGTATTGTACATTGATATTGATGTACATCATGGTGATGGTGTACAAGAAGCATTTTATTTGACTGATCGTGTGATGACAGTGTCTTTTCATAAATATGGAAATTATTTTTTTCCTGGAACTGGAGATATGTATGAAGTGGGTGCTGAGAGTGGAAGATATTACTCTGTAAATGTTCCACTGAAAGAGGGCATAGATGATAATAGCTATTTAAGTGTATTTAAGCCAGTTATATCAAGTGTAATGGAATTCTATAGACCAACAGCTATTGTACTTCAGTGTGGAGCAGATTCATTAGCCAATGACCGATTAGGATGTTTCTCTCTCTCTACGAAGGGCCATGGAGAATGTGTAAAGTAAGTCATTTTGTCTTATTCTGTGTGGATACAGTTTTATATGTTGACAAAGCTTTTTCAGTTTCATATTTGTTTGCATTTTTGCATATTTTGTATGAGATTAAATTGAAAGTTATGTTTGCCCAATAAACTGTTTCAAAATACACGAACACAAATACATTACAAATACAAAACATAAAGCAAATACTGACTCGTTGATACTTTCATGAAGAACATGATGAGGGTTACAAGCACAAATGTATAGCTAATTTACCTTTGAAAATAGATTTTATTACATAAAAGCAAAAGTTTTTGTCAACAAAACTTGAAAAAAAACACTTATTTTTTTTTGTTTTCAAAATTTGACAAGTATATGGCTTAGGGTAGAGATCACAGAATTATGAAAACTTGCACAGAATTCACTTCTCCCCTTAACACGTCACATACAGTTTTTAACTGCTTTTGATGCACAATAAATAAAACACCCTATGAATTAGAGCAGAGGAAAAAATTGTGCTGTAGTTTCATTAGTTTTAATTGATCCCAACATTGAAGAGAGCAAAGTAATGATATTCATTAGATTTGTATAGATTATCTTTTGTATTGGCATTGTAGGTTAATCACAGATACTTGTAGGTAATGAATATTTGTCAACAAAGAAGGTTCAAGTATTTAATAAATTGTAATTTAAGCTCATTTAAATTATAATAATATTAGTGCTGCTAAAACCACTTGCTCATTGTTTCAAGCTTTAAAAGTATTGTAAAATTGTCTGTAACTTTCATTTACACCACGTCATATGCCCTTTGCTGAAAAAATGACTAAGTGCATAAAAACCTATGAATAGAATTAGGCATTTTCTTGCCTTTTGTTTGTTTGTTTTTCATTAACATCTAGATCATTAGTAACCACTATTGAGTTTTACGTTGTGATAAATGTGAAGATGATATGAGGTGGGGATGATAGGGGGGTGAAAGGACGAATACAAATATAACCATGCCCAAGTTGGGACTCGAACCCGCAATCCTTGGGTCCAAGATCGCTATGACAACAATGCCTTAGTGATATCAGGGATCAGCATTTTTCTTATTTGATTATGTCAAACCTCTTGTATGTTTTTCGTGTTTTAGATCATTTTATTGTTTTAAGAGATTGCATTTCAACACCAAGTGATATTGTTTTCTAGTGACATTCTTGACCTTGATAATTAATTTTTAATGGACTTTTTCTCTTGTAGCAAAATTTTAAAGTATTTTCTATTTTTAGATTTGTTCGAGATTTGGGGGTGCCTTTATTGACTGTTGGTGGCGGTGGTTACACTTTGCGTAATGTTGCTCGATGTTGGACATATGAAACTTCACTGCTAGTTGATGAAAATATTAGCAATGAACTTCCATACACAGAATATTTGGAGTATTTTGCTCCTGATTTTACACTTCATCCAGATGTGGTAACTCGTCAAGAAAATGCTAATTCAAAACAATACCTGGAAGCAATCACTAAACAAGTGTATGATAACTTGAAGATGTGTCAGCACTCACCTAGTGTTCAGATGCAGGATATACCTGATGATGCTTTTCCTTCGTTGATGGATGGAAGTAATGAGCCAGAACCTGATCCAGACACTCGCCTTCCTGCAGCAGAAGAAGATCGTCGTATTGAACCTGACAATGAATTTTACGATGGTGAAAAAGATCAGGACAAAAGTGAACCTGGGGATTCATAAAAAAAAGAAAGCAGTGAGACTACATAATAACAATAAACTGATATTCAAAACAGTATATATTGTGAAGATTTACATTATTTGCAAACAGTGTTGATAGCTAGGACATTCCCATTGGATCTTTTAGAAATGCTATTTTGGTTGTTTTATTCAGTGACAGTGTATTGTAACTTTTGCTGATTTGTTTTATGAATTCAGTGTTAAATTGAAATATTCTTTATATAATTAGCCGTGTATTAAAAAAGTTTGTTTGTTTTTTTTAATTGTGAATCATGCTACCTGACTTTTACTTCCGAATTACATTCTAATTTAAAATTCAGATATCTGTGACAGTAACAAATTAATTTTGATGATACTGGCATGGAAGTACATAATATAGAAAACTGATTGCTTCTAAAGAAAGCTGTTAGTGTTTTTAATCACATGGAAAATCCTGTGCTACATTTGAATTTAAATCAAGTACCCAAATTGATGGAGCTGATCACAAATAACAACCTCGTGGTTTAGCAAACCAAAAGTTCCTTTTAATTTTTTGTGTAACATCCAGAAGAAACTGTTTTGGCTTTCTTGGATGAATGTTTAGTGATGGGAAAACTAGATTTCAACTTTTGTTCAGATAAGTTAAGATTTGTTAAGATAAGATGATTTCTCCTTATTATTCATGTCTAAAATAGTTTTCAAGTTCATTTTTCTACTCTTCAACTAATTCAGAGACCTTTCCAGAGGAGGGAATGTATTTGTCATCCTAACATAGCCTCTCCTGTTCCCTCAGTTGACCAGGATGATGGAACATATATTACTTATGAGTACTTTTATTAATATGCACTGGTAGACATTAGTTAATTTGTAAGTATGTGAAATATAACAGTTTTGTAATGAAGTTTTGGTTGCTATTTTGGTAAATATATATCGAACATTATTCGAACTCATTTTAAAGTTACATTTTATTAAGAAGAATAACAGCCCTTTCCATTTCATTTGTTCCTACCTTTTCATTGTAAAACCTTCCATCGTCATCTCAAGTCTTCCGCAATGGTTTATATTTTTTGGAATAAAATTGAATCTGAAATCTGCAACTTCATTGCACATATGTTGGAGACATTGTTAAAAAATAAATTTCAAAAACTCTAATGAGTAATCAAATATTTATTGTATATATTTTTACAATAATCATCATCATTATAATTGTATTTTCATAATAATAAACAAGTATGTCAGTTTGCCCATTCAATTTTTTTTGTAAAACTTTGTCTTCATTAAAAATATTTGAATATGGTTTGGCCTCTTTGGGTACATGTATTAATTTTTCTTACTATACAGTGAAGTGTGTATAATATGTATCAACACATACGTTGTGCTATCTCATGTACAGTTATGTCTGTAAGTATTCAAAAATATACAAATGGAAAGTGTTGACATTTTGAGATTTTTTTTGTAGTAATTTGTTGCTAAATGGAAAGTTTATTGAAACTTGGAAGAGTAATAGTACATGATTTAACACTCGAATATCCTATTTTCTTTTCGGACAATCAAAGTACAAATTTTTATGGGGGCCATGGCCCATGGCGATCTCGGATGGAAGGATCGCGGGTTCTGGATTCGCCTCGGGCATGATTTGGATGTAAGTGATTGTCCATTTACCATCATAATCCCCCCAGGGCTATTAACCCTTGGGTCAAAAATTGATTCGGCATAAGCGCGCTGCCGCCCCCCCCCCAAAAGGATACGTGCACTTGCCCCCGGGAGAATATGACTGGACCTCAGTGGATACTACACTACGATTTATCTTTCTTGGCGGACGTGGATGTGTCATCAAAGTGGAATATCTCACGGTATTTCGTGTCGTTCTCCGTTGTGCCGCCAGTGGTCGCATGATCGCCAGCACTGCTCAATACAATCGCGATCGTGCGACTCCTAGCGGCACAACTGAGAACGACGCGAAATAACGTGAGATATTCCATTTTATTGACATACCCCATGCGCCAAGAAAGAAAAGCCGAAGTATACGTAGTGGCACGTTCGCGTGGCCCTATACTGCGATTTTTCTAACTTTGCCCATCAAGGCCCGTCTTCTCGATGGAATTTGTCACGGTATTTCGAGACGTCCTCAGTCGTGCCGCCAGATATCGCATGATCGCGTCCGTATCAAGCAGTGCTTGCGATCATGGGACTTTTAGGCCCGCAACAGACTACACCGAGGAATGCGTTGCGAGAAATGTGGAAATAAGCCGGCGAGGCTGCGTCCACACACTACAATGAGGTTATTCGATGTCTCGAAATGCCTTTATGCGCCACAAGCCGATAGTGATGGCCAGCAGTTTTAGCTATGAGATCATCTGAGAGTCCCATTTCTTGTTTTATTAAATGCTCTAATGCAGACCTACATAGCATTTTGCACTTTCACTGACCTCAGGTGCTGCGTGCGGGCAACGCGGGTGCAAATGAGAAAATCGATGAAGGGTAGGGATGAGACCCAATCTAGGAGTGGGGACCACCATTCAGAATGAGCAATTCGAAAGATAGCGCGTAAATTTAAAGAGCAATCGGCACGAACATGACGGTCATATACAGTTCAACTAATATTGTCTTTTGTATTATATTGCAAATGTTTGATCTCGGTATATGACAGGGCGAAATATGAAACTACAACGAATTATACATATTAGATTTCGACACCAAGTATTATAATTGCTTGTAGGGCTTATAATGTAATTTGCTTTGCTACGATGTAATCACAAATTTAGTGTTGTGCTAAACACAAAATTGTGATACTGAATTGTTTTTGTTTGATGATGACAGCAATAAACTTTTTTTTATTAACTATGTTTAATTGAATAAGACGGTTCTCTCAAAGCAAAAACATATTGTTCTTAAAAAAATCATGATTTTCTGTTCTAATTTCTGACAAGAGTGTAGAGTCATTTACTACATCATATAAAAATATAAAGCCCTTTGCATTCTATTTAACCAATACCCATGGTTATCTTATGATTGTCCGTAACATATCGTGACAGAAGTTCGCTCGTTGATCTCTTTTATTCAGTTTCAAAATGGGGGAAAATGGTCACAAATGTGCTATTAAACATTACCCTTCTTGGAATTGCCACATATTCTATTTTTATGTCAATCTTAATGTGAGAGATTGCTCTCATGATTTTGTTCATTTTTCTATGATTTGGAGATTATACCATTCCTAGCGAACAATCAATTATTAAATTGCAATTTTGTGTTAGAATTAAATAATATTTTTCTCTTATGTAAGCATATATTTTAAAGCTATTGCTTTAAAATAATGCTTAAGAGTCACAATGAGCATGTTATTTTCTTTAAAAAAAATAGAAAATGAAAATGCATACAGTAGTGGATACAAAGGTGGATATACAGCAGTGCACAGAACGTAAAGTGAATTATGACCCTGGTAACTTGAAATACTAGATATAATCCATTTAAACAAATGGGCATATAATTTTGAAGCATGGATCATTGTATTAGACGCCTAGGCATTCAATCTACGCGCCGCGTCGTGCTACGTCAGACTTCTCCCCTCCCCGCAAAGCTTCCTACTCCCCACTACTTGCACTTTCGGCGCTGCCACGGGCAGGCGAGCGGCTCGCAAGTGCAGAATGCCCGCGGGAGCAGGCGTTGTGCAGGTCTGCTCTAATGTAATTTTTACTCGTGATATCCTTGTTTGGTTACAATAATCGCAAACCATTTGTTTAACGAGTTTGAATTACCTAGAGAGAAACACACTACTACATTGCATACAAATCATTATTTAATGTAAAAAAACAAGAAGTTAAGTGACGTATAAGGAAGAAGTTGTACATCGGCAAATTTTCTTGAACTCCGTAATCTCTATCACGCTCTGCTTTACTATATTCGTTGGTTGAATAATGAATAGATAATGAATGATCAAATAATTCATAGAATTCACAATTAATAAATTCATTCATAAATACCAATTAAGAAAAGTAATAAATTAATTCAGTTCTTTCAAAATATCCTTTCAAGTTTCTTGCTTAAAATTTTTAATTTTATATTACTCATTACACTGGCCGACGTTTTTAAACTTTTGAAAAGTTACAGAAACAAAACTCACTAATTCTGACTTTTGAAAAGTTACAGAAACAAAACTCACTAATTCTGACTAATTTTGGGTCGCTGAATACGAATATGGTAGCCATTCTACTCGATTAGCTCGTATTTTTGTGTAACGCGTAGTTGCCAAATTTACCTTAATAGGCATAATGTGCTATCGTGAAGGTACCGGAAAATGAGCTGTATGACTGCAAAAAGGGAAACAACTTCGTTTTGGCACTTGTGTCAAAGACAATCAATTTTGAAAATTCTATAAATTAATTTATTAAATCGAAACAATTTAAAAACTATATATTCAGTTAGATTACTAGCATTTAAAACTGTACTTTAGCATTTACATACTCAGAATAGTTTATATGGTATTATGTTCACAGATGTATACAGACCGTCACTTAGTTTTGGAAAACACTGCCTAAAATACTTAAATCCTTCACCTTCTTTGTCTATTCCTTTCACGAAATTCATGAGTTCCAACTTAATTCTGCAGATATTGAGTTAGTGTCCTCATTGGTTCCGGTAGGTGCTGCAATATCGATAGTTTCCCAATCGTTCGGAGGAGTAGGTGCAAGTAAATTTTTTCCATGAGGCACTGGTCTGATCGCGTATTACAAGTTTGGATATTCGATGGCACGCTGTTTATTCTTGTTACTTCCTGCGGTATTCGTCATACAGAAACAAGTCGCCATAGTGACTCCATATCATCGGAACAGCAAAAGGCATCCTTTTCTAGGTTCCTTTAAGCCAGGTCGTCAGACACATCATACAACGCACAAGAGGGGCCTAGCTTTTATCCTGATCCTCAATCTTACAGTCAAAACAAAAATAATATAATTCCCTAACGACAGCATTCATCGATCTAATCTGAGACTTAACCATAAACACGCCACAGATGTAACAAAATCAGCCCGGTGTATTTTCACAACCTCTGCGGGAAGAACTTGACATTTTGCACAGGAAAGCGAAATTTAGAACCACAGCACATCCACTAAATCGCTGTATGGTAGCAGTAAAACAGTTCCGAAAATACGGTACAATAAATGAAGTTACTGAGTAAAATTTTGTTAGTGGATTCACACAACAAACATTTTCACACTTGAGAAATTACTTACTGCAATACATAAGAGTACGATTGAGTCACGCAACAACGGCACTTTCTACTTTATATATTTGCTCGCCCGCGTCATCGTGCTGCCTAAAACAATAGAAGGGGAAGAAACACAAATGTCAAGGGTTTCAATCATTGCGAATTTCTCTTTCTCCGTTTCATTCTTTTATATTTGTGTGTGTGTATATATATATATATATATATATATATATATATATATATATATATATTGGTGCTAACAACAAGAAGCTGCTGCTTTTCACCAACTGAGTGAAATACTATTTATTTCTCACTCTAATAACATTGTGGAAATGGTTTTTTAAATGATAACTGAAGCCAAAAAGGTAAAAACTGGCAACTATGCGTTACACAAAAATACGAGTTAATGTAGAAAAACGGCTGTCAATTTCGAATGCAGCATCCTGAAATTAATCAGAATCAGCGGTTTTCCTATTTGTAACTAAACTGACGTCGGCCTGTGTTATGAGCGGGTTTCACACAAATAAGAATATCTTCCATACAAGTTTTTACTTGTTCATTTCCGTTTTAAAGGAGAATTCAAGAAAACAATTAAAAAACGGGTAGTTTATCCCATCTTTTATTGCCAAATGTTATAACCTCACTCAGTTCTATGCACTGTTTGGTGTTTTCTTGCGGCAGCGAACACCTAAATGTCGTATAACAAGTGAAGGAGTAGAAATGTGTCCGAGAAAACTCGCTCGCCGACCAATTCGAGCGAGGAACTCTTTCGCCTCCGCAGAGGCGAACGAGGAAACACTTTCAAGTGTGTGGGGGTCCATAAGAGTCCCTTGTTTCGATTTTCCACATTTCTCGTCGCACATTTCTGGAAACACATTCCTCGGTGTAGTCTGTTGCGGGCCTTAGGGCCGGTTTCACCTAAAGTTAAGAGTAATTACTCTGGGATAGTTACACTCGAGTACAATATAAGCGTTTCTCCACGCTTCTGGAGGGTTATTTTACTCTAGAGTACATACTCCCCGGTTTACTCAGCGAACCGACTGAACTTTCGTGTACTTGATGTATCTTTCATACACAGTAGAGGGTGACTGAAGATGCCGTGAGTGTAACGATAACCGTGTATCGATGTTAAACTTTTGTTAGAGATAGTACTAAATGTTCTCCATGAGAAGACATTAACGCCATATTCCTCTATTCTTTTGTTTTTCAAAAATTACAAAAATGTAGTTTTTTTGACTTGTGTCTCACGTTAATATTTACATTAGCGGCGATTTGTTCACATTATTACATTAACGAGTATATATGCTCGTGCATGTGCTTTAAATAATATCAAGAAAAGTTTCTCGAAAATTGAATAGTTTTCTGTGAAAACTAGCTCAAAATTGCGCATTTTCAGAAACGCTCAAACGCCATTTTCTCAAAAATGTTTTCAAATTTTTTGTTCAAATTTTCGAACGGATAGTGCTAATTGCACTCTTTAATATTGCGTTAAGTTTTTTTTTTTCAAAAATTACAAAAATGTACCTTTTTAGATCTCTCGTATGGTTAAAATGCTCATTTCCAGCAATTTGTAAACACTATTGAATTTGTGAGTCTAAGTTCTTTAAATGAAGTTTTTCGAAAACTCAAAACTTTTCTGTAAAAAAGAGCTTCAAATTTCGCGTTTACAATAGCGCTAAACGCCATTTTCTTGAAAACGGCTCTAAATTTTTCAACGAAAATTGCCATTTAGGTCAAGGTTTAACTGTTTTCTTTAATATTCTTAAAATAATAGCTTTGTTCTACTATTGGAAAACCGAAAACTTGAGAAAATGTCAAAAAAATGTAGTTTGTGCGGCGATAGATGGTAGCTGTCAAGAGTATTGGCAAGTCCCAATAGCTAGCCGAGACCAAACGAAACAGAAAGCTAATGCGCGAAAGTCTGTGCCATTCTGTAGCACCACTAGTTTACATTAATTTACGTAGTTTTGTAGGCCATCGAGTTTTTCATTTATTTGAAGCTATTTTACCTTAGCTAATTTAAAAAGTTTATTCTTTGGTTGTGCCATAGCACAAGTTTTCTCCTACTACCTCCGCGCACCCGAGCGAAAACTCACATGTTAAAACCAACACTCATTCCTATCCTTCTATTTCTATTCTAAGAGGGAAAGTAGTTAACGTTTTTATTTATTTTAAAATGTATAAAGGTAACTTGCAATGTATTAACACAATAAGACAAAAATAAAAAAACAATGTAATTAACGTTTAAAAGAAATTGTCAATAAAGATTTATTTATTATTATGGAGAGTTTTCTTGGAACAATTCACAACACTTCCTTAAAGACAACATTTGAAGTAATTATTCAGTATTCTTTGGCAATTAGCTTTGAGATTTTCATGATACTCGCAAAAAATATTAGCTTTTTACTTTTGAGAAAGCTACGTGTCTGAACACGCTGACGTGAAAATTTCATCGAACGATAACGAAAATACTGGTACAGGTAAAACACAAACACAGTCCTCAGCCTTCACTGTACACCCACATCCCTCCACAATTAGGTGACAGCACTTATAGATCACGGCAAAACGTTGATTGATTGGTTTTGCTACACTCAAAAGAAACAATCTTCGTAGGTATCAAGCAACTATAATAGTACGTCTAATTGTTGCTGGAGAGCAAATCTTGAATGAACGATTATGCAAATAAACCTTGCCAGACTGCACAAACCACGGTGTATACAGAAACTGTAAATATAAGATTGAGGAATCTAAGCCTTCTAAGCGTGTCGTCACAAAAATGGCTACCAGCTACGAGGACTCAAATACTTAGGTGGCATTGGCGGCATTGAAGCGCCGAACCGAAAATTTAATGGAATGTCCGGGAATGTCTCATCTCATAGATTATGGTGTGAGGAACGTTTCTTTGAGGCCTCCGGCCTCATAATTTTAGTTTTTAATGCCCTAGAACGCTTTGTTTAGGAATTACTTAACTATATAGATCTCGACGTGTGATCGAGTGATGCGGGTTGCATTTGACATGAATATTTAGATGCTTTTTTTTCAACAAATATTTTACATTTTTGTAATCAAAGTGCAATTTGTCACGTCTACGTGAAATTCTCTTTCTTTAGAGACCTCATTTATAAAGATTGGTTGCGTGTGAGAGCCGCAACGGAAAGGTATATGCTGTAGCCGAGTCGGCTAATCATAACAGTGGATCACAGCAGGTTGTGGTGGGCGAGCTGGATTGATCATGACTCGCCATTGGTCAAGATATGTGGCGGGGCGGCCGTGACAATGGTGTGGGGGAGCCTTGGACACGAGCAGGAGGCTCTGCACTTGTTTTAGTGACGAGAAAAATAATGCATAGGAACTTATAGAAGTAGAGGTAGTTGTTGTATTACTAAGTTTTTATTTGAATAAAAGAATAATATAAAGTAGCAACATTGTTTAATTGTGAGAACTTAACAGTATACTTGTAGACCAATTGAAAAATTGTTTAGGAAAGGTATACTACTGAAAAAATATAGGAGACGATATGAGACAGCGTGAACACTTTTAACTTATGGTAGTCAGAATCTCAGTATTGAAAGAAAAATTGAATTAAAGAAATTAGGGCCGCCAAGACTTAACTTAAAAATTACGCAGATTCAAAATGCCTGCAAAAGCAAAAGTGTATGCACGATAAAATTTAATTCATTTCTGTACAAATACGCAGACTGGCTATGTGGTTGTGACATAAGACATTTTTTTCTACTCCCGTTGTATAATGCTATCATTGGTTGGCTGCAACCAGTTGCATAATGATAGCCATTTCGATACAGTTTTCATTATGATACAGGTTCTTGACCAATAACTGAGACGCTTACAAACCAAGTATTGGCACTTCATTAATCATTAAGAATCGTTGCAGTAAATGTTTCGTTCGAGTGTGTACATTAAAATTGCATTTAATATTATATTATGCTTCTCAGTTTTAATTTCTTTTATCAGTAGTAATTTTTACGTGACATTTTATTTAAAATAAATTGGATCGTAATTTCACTTTAATCCTATTTGACTAGCGCAGTGGTTGTTATTGCAGAGAACATTTGAGTGACGTTATGATCTGAACGCAACCCGTTTTGTGTTATTTGCTGCTGTCGTGTGGTTGTCCTGAAAAACAGGCCAATTCTTTAGTTTAAAATATTTAGTGAATGGTAGTTCTTTTGGGTGGTGTTTGACGTTTCCAGAAATGAGAGAAAATGCGAAAATGGTGACGTCG
The DNA here is from genome assembly GCA_031308135.1 of Acheta domesticus. NCBI lineage: Eukaryota > Metazoa > Arthropoda > Insecta > Orthoptera > Gryllidae > Acheta > Acheta domesticus. The sequence goes on from JAHLJT010009355.1 coordinate 68,850,343, forward strand.
GAATATTATTGCCGCAACCTTTGTAATCGCTCGCAAGCGCTGGTGGTAAAACAAAGCCGACTGCGGGTGTAGGGTAGAGAGGTGTCCGCTAGGTGGCCTTGGCTGAATCTTGCATGTCGACTGCCACGAAACGATTCTGTGGAGACGTTTAACTTATAAAAGTTACCATAAGTCGTAGAAAAGTACCGTATGAAACTCGATGTAATGGGTATTAATACACTCGTGTGAAGTTTACGATACTCGCTCGTACCTCGCTCGTATCGTAATATCACACTCGTGTATTAATACCCATCATTACATCATCGTTTCATAATGTACTATTTTGTTATACGTGCCTTGTTCTGAATGTTAGTAATCGTGCATTGACAAAGGATCAGACATTAAACACTTTGCCCAAAAAGAGAAGTAGCAAAAATTGAGTGAACAACACAAACTGTGGAATAGAATTCACCGTGTTAGGCACCATAGTTACTGCGTGTAAACACGCAGGTGGCACCGCGGACAAGTTCGAAGACGTTCGTAAGTGACACCGTAGATACTGCAAGAGCTGGGTTGCTATGGTGCAAACATGCAGTGTGACACCGTAGCAACACGGGAGATGAGTTTAAGAGTGGGTGCGGGGGTGCACCGTAGTGACCACAAGATTGTCATTGGTTCAGAAATGGGACAGGAAGGGTGACGTCAACGGACGTTTCGGAAAAGTTTGAAAAACAATGGAAAGAAAAATAAGGAGGGGTTTCAAGGGTTGACAAGGGGAATATTAATTCATTCCGCCTCGTGTCGTGGAGATGAACGGATCGCTGAGAGCGGTGATAAGTTCGAGTAGTACTTATTGCAACTTGTATTTCGTGGGAGTGAAAGCTGGAAAGTGAACTTTTTTCGCGGTGGAGCTACAAGTGTGGACTAATAAAATTTTACTATTGAATTAAGAAGTTTCGATTTGGTCTTGGATCCTTGTGGACTTCAGCAAGAGTGAAGATTGGACTACAGCGACAAGAAGATTCTACATGACGACATCGAATGGGAAGCGTCGTGCGCGCGAAGTAGGAAGAACGAATAAAGGTTCGATAACGTTATTGCAATAATAAATAGATGCTCATGGCCTAATGATAATCTTAAACAAGCATTATAAGTTGAATGATTGATCTTTAATGTTTAATAAACTGTAATTCATAGTTGAAAGTAAGCTGATTTTCATTTGTCATTACATGCAATCTTAGAGTAGATGTTTCAGATTCCTCGCCACTTCGTATGAATTGAGTAATTGGTTGCGGAGTAAGAAGCAACAATTATTCTATAAGAACCTAATCAACTGAGCTAGCAGGACTTTTATTTATGAGAAGTGATAATACATAACACTGCTCAACAAAAAAAAACTTTTTTTCGCTTGCCCAGGATTTTGTAACGAATTAATAGTAAATCGGGTACGCTAAATCCAGATATGTCATTAGTTTCGCTGCATTGTTTCTGTATTCTTTAATTGAGCTTCGTTTTATTAATACATTTTCTTTTGTTACAAAACAATGAGTTCTTCAGAAAGACCTTATTTGAACGACTTTAATGTATTTGACAACATTTGTTCCTTACAAAATCCTGGGCAAGCGAAAAAAAGTTTTTTTTGTTGAGCAGTGTTATGTATTATCACTTCTCATAAATAAAAGTCCTGCTAGCTCAGTTGATTAGGTTCTTATAGAATAATTGTTGCTTCTTACTCCGCAACCAATTACTCAATTTACGCTACAGAAACAGAAAAGAAATATTACAAACAATGTAGAAAAATATATGAAACATATTTTGGTATAAAACTGGGTGATCAAGATAAGTCGTGATGTGATATGCTAAACTTGTGTGGAGCGTCTCCGTCGGAAAACTGATGAGTGGCACTGATGGTATGGCGAGAGCCCTAAAATCATGATGATTGTTATTTTCGTTCTGTAAACGTAAAAGCCTTCAATCGTCACAAGAAAAAGAACAGGGAGTACCCTTATTTGGAATCAACAAAGCATAGACCTGATGTTCACCACACTCAGTGGAAGTCCTGTGTCTGATAGTAAAGATATACAGATTCTTGGGTGCAATTCAAGAGTTAGCAGTGACAATGAATACGATGGAAGTATTATTACAAAAGAGCACTTCTCCCAAGCTAAGCTCAGTGATTTAATACGTGACCTCAGTTTGCCAAACAAAGCAGTTGAACTTTTACCATTCTGACTAAAAGAAAAGATATGTCTGACACTGGAAGCTAAAATAATTTACTAGTTATTTGTACAGGCTTTGCCATAGTTGTCAAGAACTTTTTTGAGTAAACACAACGCAGAAAATTATCCAAAACTGGTGACAGACTGTCTTTAAAACTTTCAAAATTTGGGTGCAACTATGAGCATTAAGGTACACTATTTCCATAACCGTCTAGACAAATTTCCAGAAAATCTTGGCAATATGTGTGAGGAACAAAGCGAGCGGTTCCATCAAAAACTAGCGGTAATGGAAGTTAGATATCAGGGCAGATGAGACAGACACAATGGCAGACATAATGACGGATGGGATGGACACAAAGGAGCCATCAACGTGATTGCCCTAATTTGCTGCATAATAGGATATCATACAATGTTTTGTGATTCTTTGCAGGCTGTAAATATAAATATATTGACTATATTAATATTAAATATTTCAAGGGTTTAATTTTGTATAAATAGGCATATCTAGTTACATTTAGTTCAAGTTTTATGCAATTTACGATTAGACTGTACTCAATAAAATAAAATAATATTTTTCGAAGCGATTTTCATTATCTCAAAAATTAGAAGCAATCTACCAAAACCAATGCCATACTTGGAATCTGTGCATTACACATACCCTAAAATGGCTTTAAATTGTTTGGCAAGAAAATGAGTGTTGACCTGTGTAATCAGGGATTTAACTGTAACCATTTCCTGGCGCTAAATTATTTAGAAATTCGGAAACTGGTTACGTGAAATATATTTTGAAGCTGAAATTTAAATAGGTGAAACGTGGTGGAAGATCCCACACACACCGATAGCCCGAAGAATGTTTCAATATTGAGACTTAAGAAAATTAATGAAGGTGTTTCCAAGAATTGTTACAATTTTAGTAAACTGATGGACTGTATTAAATTGTGCGGGAAGTTTGAACTTGCACTAAGGAGGCATGAAACAGATGGATCAGACAACCCTGGTATTTTTCGAGGTTTAGTTAATTTGATAGCAAAGTTGGACTCCACTTTAAAGCAACATATTGAGAAAACAAATAATCATGTGTTTTTGGGGCCGCCCCCCCCCTTCACCGCAAACTTCCGGTCCGCCACTTCTTTGTAGTATCTGCCGACTGGACTAGCATATTTATGCAACATTTTAAAAATCTGTATTCGTTTGCAGATGAGAATGGCAGGAAAATGTTTAGGCGTTTGGCCTTGGACATCTGACGATTTACGAAGCTAGCAGTGTCTTTAATAAAGAGCCACAGTGGACCTTAGTACCAATGTTAGTGGTTATTTTCTTATATTTACTTTATCATCTTCCAAGTTGACTTGCTTCAAAGCAAAACCCTACGTTTATCGCCTTTGTTCTGAGAGTGCTTTAATTTCACTTCCCCTATTTTTGTAAAGAAAGCAGGAAACTTAAAAATATAGCTTACTTTATCTCCCCACCCTCTCTTGACACTCACCATGGAAACGTATTGTTCCATGCACTCATTTCGCGTAAGTTTATCACACAATACAATCATAAACACATTTCTAAGTCCGCGAAGGAAGAGGAAACCCTCCAGAGAAGAAAAATCTAAACGCACTAAAAAAATAACCCAAAATATAATATGGCGAATTTTAACCGCGGCTTCCAGCATATGTGAGACCCAAAAGCGATAGTGCTGCCCTCACTAGGCGTGAAAGTCAAGTGTTCTGGAAAAAGCTTTTGGAGAGCGCGAGGTCTGCTATCTAACGGAGAATGTGTACATCAATTCAATGTTCCAGATCTGCTACAGATTTCCTTTTGTTGACACCTGGTTGGCAGCTCTGTTGTTTATGTTTACATCGGTTTAGATCGCTTTTCAGGTTCGCGTTCAGTTTCTGATACTGTTTTTAGAGAAAATTCCTTTTAACATTCACTGTAACTACTAGCAATGGTTCATAAAAAATCAGAATATCGTCTTCAATTCCATTCTTTAACTCAAGACCTTCGAAAACAAATTTGGCAAGATAATATACGTTTCAGGTGAGATGTTTTGACAGTTCATCTGACATTTCGTCGATTTTCTTGGAATTTTGTGAAACTTTTCAGCTGTACCATGATCCCATTACCATTATCTAATCCGTGCAAAAATCCATATCTTAATAATACGTCATCTAAATGTGAATAATCTATTTTCAGAGAATTCCGACGATCTGTGAATCAAGCTCATCATTACTGGTCATACCAAATAACCGATGAACCTTGTGTTTGTGATGATGGGACAGATGAATGTAATAATAGGTAAATGTTTTACTTAATTCATACAGTACTAGAATTGACGAAAACAAAAAAAACTGCCAGACTAATTCTTACCTACAATGCTCTCTGGCACTTCTGGAATATGTGTTCCTGATTCTCAGACAATTTTCCAGTAAATAATTTGTGTGAGAGTCCTGTGGTAGAATGAGATGAGTTAGTGCTCTTTCTGTTCATTAGATTTGCTTCACAATGAAAATTCATCATTTTCAGCATTGACTGACACCCAGGGCCATTGGGCATAGGCTAATTTGGGGACCCCCAATTTTTACTTTCACCCCCCTCCATTTTTGATGCAGAAATATAAAAAAAATTGTATTAATTTACATTTTATTTTGTAATCTAGTAGTATTTCTTAGTGTTTCAATTTAACATTATTCAAACAAAATGTTTAAACTTAGACCTTTTTGTACAAGTAAGGGGTCATCCATGAATTACATAACTCTAAAGGGGGAGGGAGGTGGTCTGAGGTAGCATTATGCTGCGTAACATAGAGATAGGGAAGTGCATTACAAGGGAGAGAGAGAGTATTGAAAATACTCAAAATTTGCATTATGTAATTTATGGACAGCCCTTAAGTAAGAATAACAGATGTATAATTACACTGAAAAAGACTAAAAATAAGTAAAGAAAAGTTTTGTTAAAAAGAATACAACTAAACTTCTCATCACTGAGTGACAGTCTTGCATCAATCAGCAACATTCCATTTTATATAAATTATCTGATGATGCGTGACACTCCACTCCATTATGTCAATTTTTTTCCATATAGTTTAATCATACTTATCTTTTTTATATGGTTTGTATTTTTTGAAAAATTTAGTATTTAATAATTTTTTGAATAATAATCAGGAGCCCTTGAACATTGGGGAAATTGTATTGTAGAGAAATGTATTTCTTGATTTGCAAAGTGGAATCATCCAGCTATTCAGCCATTTCACTTCTAATACCTTTAAACAGCTAAACAATATGCTACACAGGTATCTCCCATGAAGACTCCCCCGTATGTTTAAATTCATCCAATAGTTTTATCCTTATGTAATTTTTTATTGACTTCAATTGTGTTCAGATGAACTTTTGGGAAAAAGGCAAGGTGACGATGACCCCTGAATGGGTGTTTCTGGCAAAATCTTGGTGTAGACATGGAGGATTATAGTTTCTGTTAGTTATCACAACTCCAGAAGTAATACAAACTCAGAAAAAATTGGAAGTGAATAAGTCAACTGGTCCTAGAGGCTTACCTAAAAAGCAATTAAATATCGAATGTATTTAATATGTATTAGTCTTGTTTTAGATTATGTGACAACATTATTTAACAGATGTATTTTAACCAATCTTGTGCCTGAAGAATGGAAGAATGCATGGATTAGTTCCATTCATAAAAAGGGAAACAGGAACAGCTGTTCAAACTATCTAGGAATTGGTGTTATAGCTAAGAAGGGTAGACTGTATGAACAGACTTGGATTTTGACTCAAAGACTGGAAATGAAGGTCAATGAAATTGAAGACCAAAGTGGTTTTAGGGAAGGAAGATTTTGTATAGATAATATTTCTCTGTTAAAAAACGTGTTGAAAATAAAATCTCAATGAACAGAGAATTAAACTTAATTTTTATTGATTCAAGGAAGGCTTGTGATAGTTTTCCAATAAATAAAATGTGAGAAGTCCTAACAAAAGTAATGGTAAATCCTGCCTTGATAAATATAATAAAGATTCTCCGTGACAACAGTATGTGTCATGTTATGGTAAAACCAGTGGTGCTAAAGCAGCAAGTACTTTCCTGTCTTTAGTAATTGTTATGTAATATTATTTTTACTACAATTTCTCTCCACAGTAACACATTTCAGTTTTCATTATTTGTAAAACTCATTACAAAGCAAAGAACATTTGGTGCAAAAACTAAATATTTTCAAGCAAATAACAACACAAATTTCATAATTATAACTGCTTTTTATACAGCTAAAACCATGGCAGCCTAGACTGCTTTGCTTAAACATGTCCCGACAATTAATGTAATTCACAGAAATTCAGCTGCCGAGTTGCGGTGGGGAATGCCATTCTTTCAGTCCAATCCGATATTCTCTCTAGGCTAGCAATTTTTATTTTGTATATTTCAAATAGGTTATAAATAATTTCTAAAAGATAAATTTGTCAATGTATAACAAAAGCCCAAATGTAAGAAATGAACAAAGGTATATGAAATAATATATAAATTCTAACTACACTCCAAATGCCTGGAATAACCTCTCATTTACATTCACGAAGCGCAGGATATGCGCAGTGAGAGACTATGTTGATGCCAAATTATTAAAAAAATACATTTTCGAAAAATTTGACTGCCGAAATTTGATTGATCTGTTTTTGAGGAAAACATTTCCTTAAGAAGAAAAAAGAAAAAAAAATTGTCTTTACAATTGCAGTTTTAGGAAGACGCCGAAAACTTAAATTTTTTAAAAATCAGACATTTCCAAGAATATGAGATCTGCAACATTATTTTAAGCATTCCTTATGCTATCTAAGATCCTAAATCAAAAAAAAATTGTTCCATTTTGAAGAAAAAATGGTTTAAAAGAAATAAACATTGCCTATGTTTGACATAAAATGTTGTAAAAAATACTCATTTTTCCTAAAAATGGAACATGACATTATTTGAAGATCTGTTTTTGATAAACGCATTTCATTAAGAAAAAGAAGTTTATCTTTCTAATTGTAGTTGTTTGCATTTTTTTGCATTTCTGCAAATTTTCGAATATCAGAATTTTCAACTAACATGAGAATGCATAATTCTCTTAAGCAGTTTTTAATTTTGTACAGGCAATTTTTAATTTTGTACAGGCAATTTTTAATTTTGTTTTAACAATTTTTTGACCTCATGCAAAATTACAGGAAAAATACTTAAATTTTCGAAAAAATTTCATAATCTGTATTTCCATATTTCAATATCTGTCATAATACCATGTTTCAAAATCTGTCTTTAAGGATCAGATTTCATTAAAGGGGAAAAAATATACTGTGATATACCAAAATATTATATATTTTTTTCAATAACATTTGCTGTAAATGGGTTGGATAAAAGGGTCTGCAAATGGCGATATACAGCCTTAGCAACGCCGGCATAGTGGTTGGCAAGGTAAATAAACTGCATTCAGGCGTTGAATAGGTGGGGGCACTGGCTAGATAGGCAGATAAAATAATGTGGGATTGGTCTGAAAAGGAATGACTGTTGAGGGCGTGGCTACTTGGTTTGATAAGAGGGGGATGGATTGGCTAAGGGAGAATAGATTGTCAAATTTTGTCGTTTTGTTTTAAAAAAGAGGAACGAAGGACGGATACCGAAGCGTTGAGGGCGGAAGAACGGTGCAGAACTGGACATTCTGATATTGGTCGTCGAGTAGTACAGATCGCTCGCGAGATTAACATAAGGGGAGTAGGACTTGTAAGTTTTGAGTGAGACTTAATAGTTTTTCGGACTCTGAAAGTTAATGTGCAGAAGTGAATTCGCGAAGGACTAGAAAGTTTCTTTTATATTGCGGTGTTGGACTTCAAATGTTTTACCACTAGTTGGGGAGGACTATGAACTCTAAATATCACGTAAGAACCGGTAGATATTCTAGGCAGTGAGGGCTGGATGCGTCGGCAGCGTCGCAATATTGGAAGAAAGAAGCAGGACTTGGGATCATCTTCATTCAAGTGAGAAGATACTGCGGACCGTCGTCGATCAAGACGTTAGATAAGTACTGCAATACAAAAGTTTTATCTAAAAAGGTCATGACCTAGAACAATTGTCAAAATTGTTAAATAAATTGTTGAATTTTTCTTTTGGAAATGAAAAGATTTTCATTTAGTCAATCACAATTGTTAAGTAGTTAGAAATAGATAATTATTCCCTTTCAGATTCCTCGCCATACTGTATAGTTGGCAGATCAAGTAATCGGCTATCTAGGCGATAGCGATTATCCATAACGGGACCCATTGACCCAGCTAGCCGGACATTTATACATTTGTTTAAATTAGCTGTGGAAGCATTGGTTTTAATTAACGTAACCTGTTCCTGGCGCCCAAAATTTTACTATAAATTCGGAACGGGTCACGATTATAACCGTCCTAAGGTGAATGATATCAACGATCTCGTAATAGTCAATCGACGAGGACATTGTCGGTACATTTCAATACCTTTAACATTTTAGTAGTGGGAAGACTTTGTAAAATTCTGAACTTTTGCAGTTTTGGAAAAATCAATTTTTTAATGAACCTGCATCATTCTCTTAAATATTCTTCGCACTTTCCAATAACAAAGTTTAATCAAGAATGTTGGGGCCATTTTTTTGAAAATGTTTAAGCGCCTTCATGTAAAGTACCCCCCTCCCCCCAATTAAAATATCGGTTTCAAATTCAAGGGGCCGCAACATCAGCCCGATTCTGCTGGCCCAGAAAACTATTAAACTTTGTTTGAATTTAAGTGGGTCAGGGAATGAACAGTGACAGAAATAATATCAATTTTCATTATGTTATTTTTGTCCTATACATTATTTTCATTGCCTTATTAATTTGGCAAAACATATACCACAGACATGTTAAATAAATTCTTTTTAATCCATTATGTCTTTTTTTCCTTTTCTTGAAGACCAAATATCTGAATATCAACGCAAAATACTTTCTTAAGCAACTGCAGTAATGGGGGAAAATTATATATTACAATTTTTTGTATTTATTCACTCATCAGAAATTGCAAGTTCAACTTATGTGGAGCTAGGACCATTGAAGTTTGGATTTGTAAAATTTCACATTGCTCTTTAAACTTCAGTTAATACAGTTTTATATTAATGAATGTTGTGAAAATAACATTGGAATGTGGAAATAACAAGAACATTACAAAGTAATTTTTGTGAAACTTGTTTGGCATGTAAACATGCAGGCATGATCTGAAAGTATTTATAAAATGTCTCTTGTAAAATCTGACACATCTGCCCATGTCATTGTTGTGAATCGAGGTAGCGGTATGGAAAGGAGAGATAATTGTCAAATTTATGTTGATATTTGCATAAAAATATTTAGTTTTTGTACCAAATGCTGTACCATTTGTAGTGAGTAGAGTATTTTTGCTTGCTTTTAGAATACTCTTCTCTAATCATGGCCCTATGAAATGCATTTCTGTACTGTCCAGGGTATAAGGCTTCTTTATCCAATACAAGTTTACAAAACTTTTCTATTATATTTTTATGCAGTGTAGAATTCACATAGTTCTGTCAACACTGCAATAGAAACAGTGAGTTGTTTGCTTCTTGGTTGAATTGGATGTTTTCAAATAATAGTTAAGATGTTAGTAGTGCATAAAGTGCATTATTTCAATACAACATAGCTGTTTCCAATAACGTGGTATGTGCTGTTGTAGCTTTACTAGTTTAGTATTCTCTGCATGTTCCATTTTCCAAAAATGGTATGAATCAGTTACTGTTTTAAAATTATGGAAATTGATATGAGAAAAACCACTGTATCTATAAATGTATAAAAGAAAAGAAATGCACATTTTTATTGTTAACAAGAGTTACTGAACAGGAATTATCTAGTGTCAAGAATAAAACCTCTTTACATTGAGCATTATTACAAAACTGTACTACATAATTGAATCTCATTAATTTGAATTTTTAAACTTTTTAAATGTTATTTGCATGTTAAGTTGTTGTTAATAATTTTAGTTTTCATTTAATGAATGGAATGTTATCTTATGTTACATCGTGTTTCAGTAGTTGAGGAATAGTAAAATTAGAGACTAACTTTGCCTTTCCACTGGAATGCAACAAATTGTGATATTGGTTCAAATTTTATGCCATTAATAGTAATTTGTGCATTTACTTCTGTAAATTTTCATGACCAGGAGAGGTGGCTCACAGTATTAACTGATGTCCCTGCAGTGCCTCTGACTGGAAGTTCTAGGTTTGAGTCCTGGTGGAGGTAGAATTTTCAATACTAGCTAGAGGTTTAGGTTGAATTATTCTTAATTTGAAGAATCTATAATTATATTTAGATATTAAACAATGGAATTTTCCTTGCAGAAAGTTGATAAATAAATAAAAGGAAAATGCTTGAAATGTTGAAGTATCCCTAAGATTGTATTCTTAAGTCTTATAACAACAACATTATTTTTATTATTGTTGTTTTTATGCTCTTATTGTTAGTATTTTTTGCACAAAAATAAATGAGAATCCATTAATAAAAATTTCCTTGATGGAAGTCAATTGACGTAGTTCTCAATATTCAGAAAATTAGTCTCTGTCCGTATTATTGTGACCACCAGCATAATTTCATAATATTTTGCTTTTCCCTCCTTCTTGAAGGTCAAGCTTGTATCTCAATTGATGTTTTCAGTAGTTCACTCTTTCATGACCAGGAGAGGTGGCTCACAGTATTAACTGATGTCCCTGCAGTGCCTCTGACTGGAAGTTCTAGGTTTGAGTCCTGGTGGTGGTAGAATTTTCAACACTAGCTAGAGATTTAGGTTGAATTCAACTGCTGTCGGGAGGAGAATTCTAATGGGGGCTGCTCCAATCGGTAGCTTTTTGTGGTTCCTCTGATCAGTACCAGGTGAATATCAGAGCAGTACCTTAAGAAACGGGTCAAGTGATCTTTCCTTCCTCTTCCTTTTCCCATCCTCACCCTTTACTTACACTTACTTGGACAACACTAGGTTAGAGCTTGACCTGGCTGAGGCAGTGCCCAGCTTGCGGGAGATACCTGGTTAAGGGAAACCCCTTTAGCCAATGGTAGGTTGGCGCTGGATCTCATCATTTCGCAGGGGAAGATCACCCACCACCTTTTCCCGCGATAAAATCATGCTATGTTATGTAATGCTGCGGAAAATCGATTACGAGATTTCAATGGAAATACACATTTTGGGGTTCCCTAATGTCAAGTAAACTTCCTCGAAAATTGAATAGTTTTCTGTGAAAACTAGCTCGAAATGCGAATTTTCAGAAACGCTCGAACGCCATTTTCTCAAAAATGGTTTCAATTTTTTGTCCAAACTTTTCGAACGGATAGTGCTAATTGCACTCTTTAATATTTCGTTTAATTTTTTTTTTTTTTTTCAAAAATTACAAAAATTTAATTTTTTTGAAAGTTCTCTCATACGATTAAAATGCACATTTCCAGCAATTTGTAAACACTATTGAGGGAGTGTAAGTGCTTCAAATGAAGTTTTTCGAAAACTCAAAACTTTTCTGTAAAAAAGAGCTTCAAATTTCGCATTTACAGTAGCGCTTAAATGCTATTTTCTTGAAACGGCTCCAAATTTTTCAACGAAAATTGCCATTTAGGGCAAGGTTTAATTTTTTTTTATATTCTTAAAATAATAGTTTTGTTCTACTATTGGAAAACCGAAAACTTAAGAAAATGTCGAAAAAAAAATGTAGTTTGTGCGGTGATAGATGGCAGCTGTCAAGAGTATTGGCAAGTCCGAAAAGCTACCCAAGACCAAACGAAACAGAAAACTAATATGGGAAAGTCTGTGCCATTCTGTAGCACCTCTAGTTGAGTAATGTAATCCTTCCTAATTAACTATTTTATTAATGTTTAGAGATGAGAAGGTTAAAGGACCTATTTCCAAAGAAATAAAAAATTAATACATTAATAGAACTTGAAATCTTTTCACAATGTTCAGCTGCTCAACACTGTAGCATTGCTGAAAAATAGCCGAAAGGCAAAATGCAAAAACGTCAAGTCATCACATTAATATGGCCAGGGACTGTATATTGAATACAAAGAAATAAATTTAAAAGTAATACAGGAAATCTTTCTCAATGTGAAACCTCAAGGGACCAATATTTTTTTCCAAGTATTAGACAAGATTCTGCGTTATGCAATGTAATACTATGGACTTTATGCTTGCCGGGATCGCGTTTTATGTTCACATTAGACAGATTTATACACGTTCGGCATTGAGCAAGTTTTACTGTAATTTCAAAAAAAAATTACTGTAATTCAAATAGAAAACTCATTGTTTTTCAAAATTTATTTCCATTTTTAGAATTCAGGATTTTACTGCACCTGTAATTCTTGACTCCTTGGAGAAATCAAGTGAAATTCAAGGGAATGTCCAAGAATCGTGCCTAACAAAGAAGAAGAGTGGAACTCAGCGACAAGTCCGGTTGATGGACCCAGAGACTGATGAGATTCTTGCTCATGAGGTTGCTGTTCAGACTCCTGACTGGACCCCAGAGGAAAAGTAAGATACTGAAGAGTTTGAATTATTGAGATTAAACAAACTGTTATTAAACATTTGAGAAGTTGTTTTTTCTCAAATAATCCAGATTTAAGTATTGAATACCTATGAAACTGCAAATGTTTACCACTTTACTGCAGTCCATCTGAAATAAAATATCAGGAAAAAACGGTTTTTCACAAAGAAAATTAAGTTTGTTAGTACGGGATATTTTAGATATAACTGTTGTAATTATTTAAATTTGTGATAAACAATATCATCTTACCAAGAGAGTTTTATCCTGTCATAATTGATTGATAAATCTGCCTTTTTAGAAGATATATAGGTTGCAAACTTTTGTACAGAGGTACTCAATTTTGTTCTGAGACAATTTACTCTTGTATTTTCTCTGAATTTGAGTACTCAAGGAGCAGTATAATAATATGTTAGAGCCTTACAGTGCAGTTGTTAACATTTTAAATACTGCTCTAATGATGGTAAAGTCTATACTCATTTCTGTAAATTTTTGTTTCAAAAAATATTTTCTTTCAATTTCAAAATTTAACATTACCAAAAATTTATTTCAGAACATCTTCACCTGAAGAACTTCATCATTTGATGCAGAATTTACGAACTTCTTCACCTGAGTATAAAGACACAAAGAAAGAAAGTGCTGGTCCCCAGAAATCAAATGCAATGATTGCTACAAAAAGTCCTGAATCTGTTTCACCCATGATGCATTCTGCAATGGGTAGTAGTTCTGAGGACAGATTAAAATTTACTGAGAGACAAGGTTCATCATGCAGTCCTGACGAGTTTAATAGACGTGACATTCCATCTCGATTTTCATCATTGTCAAAAACAAGTAGGAAATATTTTTTTGAAGAAAAGAAGATGCCATTTGTTTCTTATGGTTGGAATGATGCTGATAAAAATATTGGAGAAAAGAAGACCTACAATGTCAGTGCTCCAGAATCCCAGGTATATCTGCAATTACTGTGATTGATACGACATATTTCCCAGGTAGTTCCTTGCTACTGTTTTACATTAAAACATCCTGTTTTGATTTCAAAACTGTTACATAACTTGCAAAACTATTTCCTAACTATTACAACAAGAGCCACTTTCTGGAAAACATGGAAAACCGAAAAAATCAGGGAATATCACTGCTCTAGAGAAGTCAGAGAAAAATCAGGGAATTCTTAGAATTGCTATAAATTGGCCAAAATTTGAGAGGGTTATAAAATGTATATTATTCCTTAAAATGTTAGTACAGCATTATTTTTTGTCCAGGTTTTATTTGATGAGCAAATATTGTTAATTTGTATTTGTTCGCTGTGAAATCAAAGACCTGACAATTACTATCATGGTAGCTTTATTTTTTCTTTTTAAGTAATGTGAAATTACAAATCTTATCACATACAAATAAAAAGAATGCAGTGGAACACCAGGAAAATTCAGGGAAATTTGTACAAAACCCTTTACAAAATTATTCATAAGTTTAGTAATTTTTCTGTTCTCACAACAACGCTTTCCTAAGACATGTTATTTGGAGTAAATAAGCCTGACATTTGGGGATTAGGTTTGTACTATTTGCAAGGTAAAAGAATATGGTGATGAATCAGGTAAAAAAAATAATTATATTTCTTCATGAATATAAAACAGTAGCTAAGGCCAGCAGTTGTATTCCAAATATTTGTCTCTAGAAGACTTTATTTCTGAAATAATAATTAATTGAAAAGTAGCGTAATGAATATAACACATATTACTTATTTTATTTCTTGGTATTGTGTTGAATTAACACATTCACTGCCAAGCACATTCTCACTATACTACACCTCGGTATCGTACAGGTTTTCACAAGTCTCAGTGCCAATGGTAATTGGTACCCTTCTAAACATGTTAGATCACTTAAACTTGAACCAATATTTATATAATATTATACAGAATTAAATTTCTTTTCAGACTCCATAAGGACTCATAGGATGAATTTTTTGCAACTGTTAACACTATAATGAGACTAGTGGCGAGTATTAACATTAAAGAAACCAGGCAACACATGAAACCACCTGACTGACCGAGCCACCAAAACACTATACTGCGATTTTTCTAAAAGCGACCCTCGAGGCCACTCAAATTCCATCTTCGCGATGGAATATGTCATGGCATTTCGCGTCTTTTCTCGGTCTTGCGGGTAGAAGTCGCATGATCGCAAGCACTGCTTCATACGGTCGCGATCGTGCGAAATCTAACGGAACGACTGAGGGCGAAATGCCGTGACATATTCCATCGCGAAGATGGGATTTGAGTGGCCTTGAGGGTCGCTTTTAGAAAAATCGCAGTGTATACTGCGATTTTCGTATCTTTGTTCCTGACAGACGTCAGCTGTTCACGGTTTCATCCAATCGGGACTTGAACGTCACCATAATGACGTCATTGTCGCGAAATATAAGCTCCTACTTGGATGGCAGCGAAACAGCTGATAACTGTCAGGGACAAAGTTACGAAAATCGCAGTTTAAGCAAAACAATATTCACGGTAACCAGAGCGGCCAACACAAAAGTTTAAAAAGTTCGAAAGTAGTACCACATTCACCCCTCTTTCAGAAATCAATCACATTGTCAAATAAGTGGGTGGGTGCCTGGAGCGAACAGGTCGTTGAGCACCATCAACATCTTTTGCAGACAGCGGTTGCTTCGGATTTCCTGTTTCCACATTCTGCTCTCTTCTTGAGGTTCCAGGGGCTGGAACGCCAAAATCATAGTCTTCCTCTTTAATTTTAACTTCTCGTCTAGGAGAAAGATGCCGTGTTGAGATAGTAGTTTGTCGGCCATTTTGAAGTCTCACATGAGCATATTCTAGATTAGCTTCCAATAATTCTACTTCCTCCATTAACGGGTCATATTTACTGCCACGAACGAGTTTTTACATTAAAACAGGTCCAGGTTTTGTAAACCATGTTGGTGTAGAGCTTCCAGTAAAAGATCTTGGATGATTGAACATTCGCTCGTGAAGTATGATATTGGTTGTTGTGCAGAGGAGAGAACGAATTGAATGTAAAGCAGTATCAAGTACTTCTTCCCAGTGCTGAGTTTTAAGATTGTTTGATCGAAGAGCCAACATGATAGTCTTCCTTATAGTTCCGTTGAACCTTTCAACTTGTCCGTTTCCTCTCGGGTTGTACGGCGTAGTTTGGCTTGTTGCAATATTCTGAGAAGTTGAAAACGATTTAAGTTCTTGAAAAATAAATGAAGCTTCTCTGTCAGAATGTATGTATGCAGGTGTTCCAAAAACAGAGAACAAATGTGTCAAATGCCGCATTACAATAGTTGTAGATGCATCAGCACATGGTATAGCCAAAGGAAATCTCGAAAATTCATCCACAATAGTTAAAAGATACTGATCCTTTGTTTTCGTTGGTAGAGGTTCTTTGAAGTCCAGTTTCAATCTTTCAAATGGCGAAGTAGTTTTTATTAAGTTTCCTTCAACTTTATGAAAACGCGGTTTTAACTCTGCACAGACCAGGCATGAATTAGTAATCCTTTTTATATCTTCAATGGAGAATGGCAAGTTTTTGACGCTTATCCAGTGGTTCAACCGAGTGATACCCGGATGACAAAGTGCAATATGTAGGGAGCTGAGATCCACATTTGAAGCGATAGTAGCGCTTATTCTGGAAAAAGTATCCGTCGATACGTTCTCCCTGCCTGGACGATAAATTATGTCAAACTTAAAACAGGCAAGTTCGAGGCGCCATCGTACAATTTTCTCATTTTTAATTTTACTGGAATGCTGTAGAAACACAGCATTGATCCATAATGACTTCAAAATGATGACCAACTAAATAATGTCGCCAATAACGCAGGGATTCCACAATTGCATAAGCTTCTTTCTCTACGGAAGAGTGTTGTTGCTACGACTTGTTCAGTGTCCTAGAGAAGAATGCAACAGGTCGACCTGCTTGACTTAAAGTAGCAGCTATGGCGAACTCCGATGCGTCTGTTTCTACCCTGAACGGTACGTCCTCTTGTACTGTAGCTATCGTTGCTTTCGCCACATCATCCTTCAAAATCTTGAAAGCTGAGATAGCTTCCTCTGAGAGTGGGAAAGGATTCTTTATCAATAAAGGATGAGCCTTTTTCGAAAATTGAGGTATCCACTTGCAGTAATGCGAGAACATACCCAAAGCTCGCCACAAAGAAGCTGTATCTTGAGGAATATGCAGATCACGTAAAGGTTGAAGGCAGTGGCGTCTCCTGGCTAGTAGACGTGGGGATGCGATCATGATATTAGAGGTTGAACGCATAATTCCAGATATTGAAAGTCTGCGTTATTCTACTTTATTCTGAGGTGTTTTAGAAGTTTATGTTGCAAATTAGATACCTTCTGAATCGTCATTGGAAATCATCATTTTGTCATTGCATGCACTAACTTACATAAACAAAACAATAAAACAAAAAATAATCACAAAAAAGGACATACCTAATTGTTGAACTCGAGATCTATTCGCGTTGTCTTCGTTGTCCATCACTAATTCTTTTGTGTGTGTTTTAGAAGTTTATGTTGCAAATTAAATACCTTCTGAATCGTCCTTGGAAATCATCATTTTGTCATTGCATGCACTAACTTACATAAACAAAACAATAAAACTAAAAAAATAATCACAAAAAAGGACATACCTAATTGTTGAACTCGAGATCTATTCGCGTTGTCTTCGTTGTCCATCACTAATTACAGTACGTTCTGCGCAATAGGAGAAAGAACTACACGGAATTTCACGAATCCTGTCTATAGCACAATGATACGTTTCACTACTGTTCCCTGCCACAAATAACTCCTCCACCACCACAAAAGAACTGGATGAGCTCGCCATGTCGCGTCCTTTCACACACACACACACACACACACACACGTACAAATTTACACGCACATACAAATTTTATTCTTTCGCATTACAATTTCGAATTCACGATTTTCTTTAACGCATCACTAATTAGGCAAAATAGCCTATTTAACGCACATTAAGTAGGGAACAGCATTTACACTAGAACGCAGGACACACACGAACGAAATAACATCGCACGAGTTCACAGATTGTCTTTGTCAAACCATTTTCTTACATGAAGAGAGTGATTTTGTTTTTTCAGGCCTGCTAACACACATCGAGTTACTCAACTGTACTGAATCAGGTTGAAATGTGCCTAAGAATAGTTGGCAAACTTGCTTCAGTTGTGAAGAAAGACAGTCCTGCCGTCTGCCCCCCGCTACCGGGTGCCAATCGTGGCACGTGACTTCTGGGATTCCCAGGCGTGCAGCCGAATTGACTGCCTCAGAGGAGGGGGTATGGAAGGTTATTGGGAGGGGATACACAAAAGCCAATGAGAAGCCTTTGATGTGATAAGCTATGTCACATCTCCGGCAGTCGAAACCACGCAGCTTGCACGAGTTCAATGACCTCGCCAACGAAGTTAGGTCGTTCAAGGGATGTTTCTCGGCCCATCACATCCAGCGAAGGGACTAAAGCGTATTGGACCGCGCACGTAAATGGCGAGAGGGAATAGAGAAAGAGAGGGAGATACTTCCAGAAAAAATAAAATACTTTACTGAAAATATTTTTAAGTGATGGAAAACTAGGGGATGTAACACATCACTCGCATACATTGAGCCTACGCCACTCGTTGAAGGCGATTAGGATCAGGTTTGATTGTCTTGTTAGAAATTACGTACCCAAGTAAGTTTACAGACTTAACAGAAAACTTGCATTTTTCCTTGTTCAGTGTAAAATTATATTTCTTAGATGCAGCTAGAAATCTTTCTAGATTGTGGTCGTGTTTCTCTTGAGTTCTTCCGCGTATTGTAACGTCATCTAGATATGGATATGTACCCTCCAGTCCTTCATCTTGGACAATTTGATCGATCACTCTTTTAAAACAAGCTACTCCATTTGTTACTCCGAATGGAACACGTAGAAAATGGTAGAGTTTCCCGCAGGCTTCAAAAGCTGTGTATTTTCTCTCCAATTCCAGAATGGGTAATTGATGATAGGCATTCTTGAGATCTATGGTGCTGAATACTTCATTCGCCGAAACTTTAGCAATTATTTCTTCTATTTTTGGAAGAGAGTAAGCATCTAGCATTGTAAATTTGTTTATAGTCTGTAAGTAATCAATAACCATTCTTGTTTTACCATTTTCTCCCTTTACAACAAAAGCTTGAGCGCGCCATGGTGAATTCCTAGGTTCTATTATGGTATCATGCAATAGCCGTTTAATCTCAGAGTTTATAAATTGGTTATTTTCGTGATGTTTCCTAGATTTGGTATCTATTGGAACACAATTAGAAGTTAGGTTAGCAAAAAGCGAAACTGGAGGTACCTGAGCAACAGCCGAACTGCAGATCTCGAGAGGAGGCTGCGGACCTTGAAAAGCTATGTTCACAGAAGAATGATACTGCAGGATGTCATGGCCGATTATAGCATCTGGGCAAAGGTTCTTCATTATCAGTATTGGAGTACTGTTGTTAGTAAAACCTATTTCTGTGTAACCATTTCTTATTCGCAGAGATTGAGGTTAGTTCCACAACGAATCTTTTCGTCTTCAAGTATTTATTCATACCGTTTACGTTCTTCTAATTGTTGTATGTTGAATTGTTGTTAAAATGATTACATTTTATTCAAGGCTTTAACATACAGAAATCTAAGCACAAACATACTTGACTTCGACAACACTTTACACATTAACATCCACAGTCTCACTTGGCCGACGACCGACTGACCGAGCCACCAAAACACTAAGCGAAACAATATTCACGGTAACCAGGGCGGCCAACACAAAAGTTTTAAAAGTTCGAAAATAATACCACAAGGCCATATGGTCTTATGCTAAAACTAGTGGTGCTACAACCGCTCATACTTTCCCGTATTATTGGAACCAGCTACGTAGAATTGAAATATTGCACTTTCTGCCCTACTAACATCTTAGCTATTATTTGAAAACATCCAATTCAACCAAGAAGCGATCAACCACGGTGTAAGATATATAGGTGTGTTAACTTGCCGCCTTCGGGGCAAATTTTCTGAAGCCAGTTTGAGGCTAGTTCCTCGCTTGTCCGTACGGTGCGCACGATCGGTTTGGGTCGCGGTGTAAGATATACATCTTAAGATCACACCATAAATAATAATAATGATAATAATAATAATAATAATAATAATAATAATAATAATAATAATAATAATAATAATAAGCCACCGAAGGTGGCTGCCTTCAGCAGTCTGTGAACATCCCATAGGATTTAGTAATGCCGACTGGCGATCGGAGGGACCCCTTGCTGGGCCCTGCATGTCCTGAGGCAACTATCGGTCGCAGTAACGGATGGCAGGAAACGACCCAAGGGTTAAGGGAGATCTGTGAACTCGAACTTGCGTCCTGTGAATCTTCACTTAAAATCAATGAGCAAAATGGATAAAACAAGAAATGCAATAAATCTTAACGTGCCTTGTTCTAGCAATGTCCCATACCTGTTCAGAAACCGAGCTAATGTCACCTTGTCGACGTCTGGCCATCCCACGGATGTCAGTCCCGGAGACCCAGAGCCGGCAGTAGCTCGAAGCCATCGTCAGAAATCGACACGGGATGAATTGAAGGAGGTGATGTGGTACTTTTACTATGCAAAAGCGAAAAATGGGGGCCCAGAAATAGAAGTTTTCAAGGTATGGAGAGAGCGGAACCCAGATATGAGACCTACCCTAGACTCAAAGAAGCTTGCCAGTCAACGACGATACATACTCAGCAGTGGAAAATTCACAGCAGAACAACTTGCTGACATTCAGAGAAATGCGGAGTATGTTCTTCGATCGAACTACCCACATGACGAACATGTAGAACTTGAAAACGATGGTCCTGTTGAAGGTTCATCTCTTTCCAATGAAACACACGTCAGTGGTGAAAATTCATCTGGCAACGAATAAGGACACGATGCTCAATCTCCTCCGACGCGAGATAGAAAGAGTTCGTCAACTTCCAGGTGAATCTTGTGCACCGTTGAGGAGAATATGCCAAAGCTAAGAGGGTGATAGAGACAGCAAATTCTGTCTTAAATGAGGTGGTACAGACCTCAGGTAGAGATCTAGATATTACTGATATCAATCACATCGTGTATGCAACTGGATATCTGGTATCAGATAATTCTGGGCCAAGAACGCCGACGGCCGACAGCAAAACAGAGTAAACAGCCCAGTACCCCCATGCACGAGAATTATGAAACGGAAAGCCGATACTCGGCGTGAAATATCACTCTTAGCCGAGGTGTCTTCTAAATCAACGCACACCACTCAAGTTCAACGAAAGATATTCAATGTTGAACAAAAATACTGCATTGAAAATGACACAAACAGGCTAATGGTAGTTGAGAAGCTAAAAGAGAAAATTCAAGCAGGGGCTCAAAGAATTAGACGTTAAAAAACGTAGAATAGATTTCCGTGTACAGAACCGGTTGTTTGAAACAGACTCGAAGAGATTCTATCGTAATCTTACTCAAAAACCGAATGGATATGCTGTCACTCCTTCAAAAGATGATGTCGAACATTTTGGGCAGGAATCTGGGAGGGGAGCAGATCCTACAACAAAGACGCATCTTGGATTCAATCTGAAGTTGATGCTGCCTATGAACTTGTGGAAACAGTGGAAGATGTTCACGAATTTTCGGAAGAGGACGTCTTCCAAGCAATTAAGAACATGGGAAACTGGAAGTCCCCCGGGATTGATAAGATCCAGATTTATTGAATTAAGAAATTAACAGCAATACATTCTCATCTAGCAAAGGCTGTTAAAAAAAGTTTAGAAAACCCTAAGGAACTCCCGGAATGGCTCACATGCGGCATCACGTATTTGCTACTCAAAGCGGGAGACAGCTCTTTGGCGAAGAACTACAGGTCAATCACTTGTCTGTACAAAGTTATAACTGCAGCCATAGCTGACAAAATGTACAGACATCTAGAGAAGAATCATCTGATGCTAGCTGAACAAAAAGGGTGTCGTAAAGGTTCTTATGGCTGTAAGGAAATCTTGCTACCGAATAAAATCATCTTGAATGATCTAAAGAAACGAAATCGTAATTTGAGCATGGCTTGGATTGACTACCAAAAGGCTTTTGTAGTGTACCACACGGTTGGATTTTGAAGACCCTGGAGATCTATCGATTTCATCCTAGACTTGTTGAGTTTTGCAAGGCTAGTATGAAGTCGTGGAGTACCAGGTTACTAATACACAGCGGAAAGGAAGCAGTAGGAACCAGAAGTATTCAGATTAACAGGGGTATTTTTCAAGGAGATTCACTATCCCCTCTGCTGTTTTGCATTAGTTTGATCCCACTATCTACACAGTTGTCGCAAGCTGACTTTGGTTACAAGCTCCATGATGATGAAAGGCCAGTATCACATTTGTTTTAGATGGATGATCTTAAAGTGTTTGCTAAGAAAGAAGCGATTCTCTCCCAAATGCTGTCTGTCGTGGATGACTTTAGGAATGACATCTGCATGAAGTTTGGTCTTGACAAGTGTGCAAAAATCAATTTAAAAAGAGGCAAACTGACGTCTGAGAACATTGAAATTGATACGCACACTGTGATTCAAGATCTTGAGCCAAGTAAAACTTACAAATATATGGGAATTGAAGAATGTGAGACCATCTCGAACGACACAATGAAAGAAAGAATTTGCAGGGAGTATTGCCGAAGAGTGGGACTGGTCCTGCAGTCCGCTCTGAATTCCCAGAATAAAATATCAGCAATAGGTAGTTTGGCGGTGTCTGTAGCCGAATACAGTTTCGGACTAGTGGACTGGACTTAGCAAGAAATTCTCATCATGGATCGAGAAAACAGAAAACTGCTAACAATGGATCATGTCTCACATCCTCGAGCTGATGTACATAGTGTTTTATGTCATTAATATATAAAATTAACTCACTCACTTTATAGCTTGTTGTATTCTCTTGAACTTTTTATACAATTAATTGTTTTAGCAACATTTATGTTGCTCACAGCAACCTGGTTTCTAACAACATTAAAACACGTAAGTACTAAACGCATAGACGGGCCTCCGGGCACAACGCAATAGTCGGGATGGGAAAGTGTGTAGTCAGTCATCAAGATGACCCTCTAATGAGGCAGGTCATGACATCTGACCAAAGAATGGGAAACAGAGGCATTGTTAGTGTAGCAAAAAGCATTGCGAAGAAAACTAGGCAAGACACGTCGAATAACACAGACACTGAACTTCTGATGCTACTATGAAATGTGAGACACAAAAAATGTTAAAGAACTCGTGGAAAGACAAACCACTCTACGGACAATATCTAAAACGAATGGACAAGGTGCAGATCAAGAAATATCAATCATTTATGTGGCTCAAAAGGGGATGAATGAAGCCAGAATAAGAAGCAGTTCTAGTAGCTGCTCAAGATCAGGCGTTGAGAACACGACATTATGATAAAGCTGTTCTCAAAATTTCCCAAGATGACAATTGCCGCATTTGCCAGGAGCAAGTAGAAACCACTGATCATATTGTCTCAGCTTGTCCAGTCCTAGCAAAGACCGAATACCGGAAAAGACATGACACGGTGTGTTGCTACCTCCACTTGCAGATCTGTATCGCCCTCGAAGTTCCAAACACATGCCCCAAGTGGTACGAATACTCACTAAAACCGGTGACGTCTGTTGGATTGTGTACGAAATTGTACGACCAACAAATTCAAACTGATAGCACGATAGCGGCAAACATACCGGATATAGTTACCCGGATTTGGAAAAAAATCGTGTTTACTTGTCGATGCTGCTCTACCTTGCGATCGAAACGTCGTTACCAAGGAGGCAGAGAAACGTCTTAAACACAAGAGTTTGGAAATTGAGATCAGCCGAATGTGGGGCGTAAAAGCATAGGTTGTCCCGGTAGTTATCGGAGTTCTGGGATTTGTTCCGTAAAATTTGAGTAAGAACTTGTCTAAACTCCCAGGTAATTCAAAGGGGGAAGTGCAAAAAATTGCTTTATTTGGAAAAGCCCACATTTTGCGCAAAGTATCGTAGAGGCACTAACAGTCACCGGATCTGCTTGTTAGGTAGCTAGTTGCAACCTGGAGTAGATTTTATATTCAGCCGACTCATAACTTCTTTCGTCGTGATGTAGTGGAATAATAACAATAATAATAATAATAATATTTTATTGCTTACAGACTTCCATAAAGCATCAAGCAATTGTGGCTGTTACACATTACACGACCAATCACGACCTTGCCCACATGAGACCTAAAGATCGCAGCACTTAAACTGCGATTTTTCTAACTTTGCCCCTCAAGGTCACTTAAATTCTATCTTCGCGATGGAATATGTCACGGTATTTCGCATCTTTCTCAGTCGATCCGCTAAACTTCGCATTATCGCGACCGTATCAAGCAGTGCTTGCGATCATGCGACTTCTACCGGCAAGACCGAGAAAGACACGAAATGTCGTGACATATTCCATCGCGAAGATGGGATTTGAGTGGCCTTGAGGGGCAAAGTTAGAGAAATCGCAGTATATATGCGAGAACTATGAGAACTAGTCTCACATAAGCTTCAGTTTTAGACGGAGTGAACACACCTGTACTTCTTATCTTACACCGTGCGAACAACACTGTTTCCATCGCGGTTTTGTCAAAACTACATGAATTCCTCAACTGCATAAAAAATATAATACAAAAGTTGTGTAAATTTGTATCCGAAAATATAGTCTGATATCGTACAGCTCTCTCAAGACACAACAATGACACGTAATTCACAGAAATTCGCGACAGCGGAATGGAATTCAATTGTCAATACTCTCTGCATTGTCAATACTCTTAAAGCAATTTTTATTTCCAATATTTGAAAAGAAATAATTTCTTTAAAGATTAATGTAATGTAAAAACGAACAAAGAAATTATATACAACATTGCAAATTCCAATTTACGACGCATCCGTCTGTCTCAAGCGCGGTAATTTTGCAGCGGGCTATTTTGTTTGTCATGAAATTATAGAAAAACTACTCGTATTTTCAAAAAATTAAGCATGACCTTTTTTGAAGATGTAGTTTTGATAAATATTGAGAAAACCAGCTGCCATCTATCACCGCCCAAAGTACAATTTTTTGACGTTTTCCTAATTTTTCGGTTTCCTAATGGTAGAACGGAAATATTAATTTTAGAATATTAAAGAACACAAAAACCTCGTCCTAAATGGCAAAAAAAAAAATTATAGTCGTTTTTAAGAAAATGGCGTTTAAGCGCTACTGAAAAAGCGAAATTTAAAGCTCATTTTCACAGAAAAGTTTTGAGTTTTCGAAAAACTTCATTTGAAGTCCTTTGAAGCACAAATATAATAATGTTTACAAATTGCTGGTAATGTGCATATTAATAATTAGAGAAACCGTTCAAAACAAGTCAAAAAAATTTCATTTTCGTAATTTTTGAAAAACAAAAGAATAGAGCAGTATGGCGTTAATGTCATCTCATAGAAGTACATTTAGTACTATCTCTAACAAAAGTTTAAAGAAAAAAATTTGAGCTGTTTTTGAGAAAATCTTGTTTTTGTATTTTTTTAAAATGGCTCATATTGCACGCAATATTGTGCAAAAACTACTAAAATTTTCAAGAAAACGTACATGACCTTAATGAAAGAAGTCACTTTGAAGAAGAAATTTTATTTGAAGGAACAATCTCTATCTGCAATTTTATAGTTGGAGGAAGACGCCGACAAAAATTCAAACTTTTGCAATTTTCGAAAATTCAGAGTTTTCAACCGACATGAGACCTACGCCATTCTCTTAAATGACCTTCAGACCATCCAACAACAAAATTTAGTCAGTATTGTAAGCGCCATTTTTTTGAAAATTTTGAAAATGTCACAGGGGCTTCATATAAAGTACCCTCCAAAATTTAAATATCGGTTTCAAAATCAAGGGGTCGCGAGATCATTCAGATCGATCGGGAAGTATCAATTTTGGAGAAAATCGACAGTTAAGTCGCTAGCGTTCACAGACAGACACAGACATTTTGCTTTCAATTGTTTTTTCGGTATCAAGGACCCACAAAACAGGGATTCTGGCAGTACCACGTGTTAGGAGATTTTTTTTCTTAATTTAGCAACTGGATTTATCCACTTTTTCGTTACCAGGGCCCTGTAATAAGAGTTTTTCTGTCGAAAATCCGTTTTTTCGCGCAGCATTTCATTACTTTCCCTGTACTATACGCTCGTACGTATAGTATACGGGAAAGTAATTGAATGTCCCTACGACTACAAAAAAGCAAAAAATATATTAATAAGACACCCATCAAACCTTTCATAGATAAGTGGTTATATTCTTAAAAATAGTGAACAATATGGTTTAAAGCATAAATAATTACAATGTATAGCATGAAAAGACACATTTTAGCACCCTTTATATTGATGTATTATCAATAAGTAAATACCATACATAAAATTGGTGAACTTTAATGATGAAAAAATGTTAAGTGATAATAATGAATCAAGTTTTAGAAACTTGATACAACTATATTGTGTTGTACCAAATAAGAATGATAAGTTCAAGAAGTTGTAGGGTGTTGTTGTTTAAAAGAGGTGTTTTACAAAAATGGGGCTATATTGGAGAGACAACATTTTGAAAAGTAGTGTAATGAAAAGGGCTGTGATTTATATGCATTTTCATTTTTTTCTGTTAACTAAAACATCCCGTTTCAACAAAAGATATATACAGGTTGAGTCACGTAACTTTAGCACCTTCTGTAACTTTTGAACGGTTGAAGATATTGCAATGCAGTTTTCACGGAAGTGAATGAGGGAATGGGGCTAATTGATATGTGTATTGATTTCTCTTCTATCACTTTTATTTTACGAGATATTTGAGGTAACTTTGTTTTTTCAAATGGGGCTATACATATTTTTTCAGTCTATCATGACAAGCGTAAAAAGACGAATCCAAAGATATAAATATTGTCATATGTTAGATAAGCATTTTTTTGAGTAATTGTGATTTTTTTGCGACTAGTGTTTAATGGATATTTTCATTGTAACTGTCAGCCCCACAAGGTCACGCAGCGCTCCCCCAGCAAACGCGGGGTCGGGGAAGGGAAGGGATTTAAGTACTTGAGGATACGAAAAATATTCACAAAACTGTTGCATTTTTTCCTGAACTCTCCTTTTCAACTTAATCCATTTTCAGTAATTTGGGTTTCTTAGGGATTGAAAATACGGATTTGTCTTAAGTAGTATTTATTGAAATAAGATTATTTCTATCCCTAAGTTATTATTATATTCGTATTAACATTGAAATTGTTTGCTCAAAATATACAATATATTTTTGTACAGTTTTAATTATTTATTCTTATTGTGCTTTGTTTCAAGATCCCATTACTACGTATCTTATGAAATCCCATTAAATGGAGTTGAAGTTATAAACAATTTTATTACAATACAAACTTATGACAAATCCTTATTTTCCATCCTTTAATTCCTTCAATCAAAGAAAGACGAAAATCTGAAAATGCGGAAGGATGGAATGCACAGTTCAGGAAAAAACTGCAATGGTTTTGTGAATATTTGGAATACTATGTTTCGTATTTTCAAATAAGATCCCTCCCCTCCCCTTCCCTTCGCCGGGCGCACGTGTGCTGGTGGAGCGCTGCATGACCTTGTGTGGTGGACTATTCAAAACGTCCGTTAAACCCCGGTCGCAAAAATCAAAATTAATCAAAAAAATGCTTATCTAACATATGACAATATGTACATCATTGGATTCGTCTTTTTACGCTCGTCATGGTGGACTGAAAAAATATGTATAGTTCCATTTGAAAAAACAAAGTTACCTAAAAAATCTCGTAAAATACAAGTGGTAAAATATAAATTAATGCACGTATCAATTAGCCCCTTTCCCTCATGCACTTCCGTGAAAACTGCATTGCAATAACTTCAACCGTTCAAAAGTTACAGGAGGTGCTAAAGTTACGTGACTCACCCTGTGTGTGTGTGTGTGTGTGTGTGTGTGTGTGTGTGTGTGTGTGTGTGTGTGTGTGTGTGTGTGTGTGTGTGTGTATATATATATATATATATATATATATATATATATTAAGGCTTTTAGAATCAATTTAAGCTATTTTTATTTCGTTTATTTTCGCAAATATCACCATAATTGCATATTTTTGTTGCATATTCATCCCTCATCCGCGAAAAGAAGCCCAACATTTACAGTTCCGTCAACGTGTAAGCGGCACTGAATGTTCTCTCGCCACGTGGTATGGTACATCATATGACCTGCTCTGAAGCAATGGGCTTCCGAGGATTTGTTGATGCCATAGCCACGGGTCAGCGTTGCTGCTCACCTGACTCGTACGAAGTCGCCGGAGAAGCACGCTAAGACCTATCATCGTCAGTAGCAGTTGAAATGAAATGTGAATCCGCCGAGCACCTATGCGAGCCCACACACGGCGCAAACGTGGAGTAGTGTTAAAAGAGTCAGGCCCGTGAATTTATGGCACAGACGATCTGGGAGTGCGTCATGTGTTCACAGAATAGTGAAGGAGACCAGCGGGAGCTGATACATAATGTTTCAATGCCTGAGTTTGATATGTTCCATTTTTTCCAATTTACTAACGTTACTCTTTTAACCAAATATCATTGGCTCACAAGTGAAATGCATTAAATCAAGATTTTCAAGTTTTAAGTTATTTACTTTTTGTGTTCTAGATTTTATTATACGTCAGAGGAAGTCATTTTTTTGTTGCAATTTCCTTTTTATTTATTTTGTGAAATGTAGCACATTATTTGCATCTCCCAATATTTTCCTAAGAAATGAGTGTTCTTCAAAATTACGCCCTTGACTTGTCTGTAGCTTGTAACAGTTTATATGATTTTTGTATCGTTATTTGCTGTTAACATTTTCCACATTACACTATTTCGCATATTTTCCTTTTTTAATTGCATATATTACCAAAGATATTTACATATATATGTGCATATTTGGCTGTTTTTATTGCGTATAAATCACAGCCCTAGTAATGAATATGACACATGTTACATACATGGAATGCCTTGAATATCTCTTGCAAAATTTGTCCATCATTCAACATTCATTGCAATGGCAACAGTGTTTGAAAGCTTCTGGTTTAAATATTTCAACCTAACTAAACATTTTCCAGTAATCCATGAAGTCCTTAAATCTTTGTAATAAATTCATAGGTGTTGCTGGCAATAATGATTTGAAACTATTGTGCTCATTTTTTAAGTGAACAGCTTAGGAGTTTTAGTATTTTGTTTGTCCTCTTTGCCTTCACAAGAGTGTAATTAATTCCAGATCTACCTCCTGTGTTTGTTTCTATTTGAGATTGGTATATTATTAGACATAATAAGTTTTATAACTTTTTATGCATTCTAAATCCCTATTCAAAGTCCAATATAAGTTCTAATGATGTTGAGATAGGACTTGTGTTATATTGCTCTGACAACAGCATGGGACTACCTCAGGATGTTTATAAACGTTGAAAAAGGAATATTTTATACAATAAAATGAGTATTGACTTGAAAATTCATTTTGTTGTGATACCTAAGACAATTTTGTTACATTGTTAGTTTCTCTGTTTCAGGTGCATTCTCCAGCATTGAGAGCTCAGAAAAGACGAAGGGAAGATATTGAAAAATACCTCAGAAGAGAGTTAGATTTAAGTAAAAGAACTTCACAAACTAAGGTAGGCATCGATGGAGGTTTGTTATTTACAATTGGAGAAAAATGCAGTAGGTTTATTTGCACTAATTAGTTTAGATGTAGCCCTACTTATAAATGCAAGTTTTAAAAAATTGTTTTGAAAAAATATTGTATTGGGGAACAAAATGTACCTTGCTCCTAGAACACTGGGAATCTCATGGTCACATTTGTAGTCCAATAGCATTCCACCTTAAATTACTTTTCTATTTCACTAAATCTAAATGATAGATCAGTTATCTAATATACCCACACTCATTAGAAGCAGCACAAACTCAGTATGACAGCCTTTACTCTCATATCACAACATTGACACAAAAGGCAAAAGAAAGGGGGGGGGGATAGAATTGAAAATAACAAAGTAGCAGTAGTAATGTAAGTTTGTAAAGGAATTCAGTGGATTCATTTTAATTTAATTTTTCTGTAGTCTACCATATAAAATTTGTCTTGTCTTTATGAACAATCATGAAAATATCATAACAATGAAAGTGATTAACTATTGACAGTAAAGAGCTTGCTAATTTTCTTATAACAATACGGTTGCCAGATGTTCACTATTTGAGTGAACTGTTCACAATTTCTATTTCTGATTCATTAATTAAAATAGTGAACATATAAAAATACCTTTTTCCCAGTGACGAAAAATCTTATATGAGTAAACAAGTGTTAGATGTAGAGTAGAGCTTTTTGAGTTTATTTTGACAAGTTTTTAATCTCGATTAGAGCTGACTTTACTCTGATACCAATACTGGCTATTGTTGTGGTTGTCATCTTAATTTGGTTACTATATATACTAGCGATGTTTACAGTATGTTGGCCGTTTGTCGCATCCAAGGCGCCATTTTGTTTTGTCATGCCAAGAGTGTTGTAACATATCTCTTCTTTCCATTGCCACTGTTACACCATCCTTCCATTTCACTCTTTGCCATACTCTTTTCCTCCGTCTTGCTGGTGTCCAGTTATAAACCTTTTTGGGCAGTCTTTCTGAATCCATCCTTTGCAAGTGGCCGTACCATAACAATCTTTTCTTTTCAACAACATCAGTTAAGGCGCGTCCACGCGATGCGTCTTTTCGTTCAATTTTGCGCATGCGTCTAGCGCACGTATCCACACGATGCGTCTTTTCTGTGCGTCACAGGAATAAAATGGCATGCGCAAAGTTGAAAGACGAACGTTCAACACAGCGCACGTGCGCTACCTTGTCCACACGGAGCAACACTGTGCGGTGCTTGTTCTATTCTGTACAATGGATCCAGCTATTTGCACGGCAATTTCGGCAGCTTATATTATAATCAGTCGAAAGAAGAGAAGAGAAAAACTTCCTTTTCTCTGTAATCTTGAATGAACTGAAGAGCGAGTTCTTTGTTTTCAAGAGACATTCTGAAAATACATAACCTTAAATGAAAGCCATTGCATTTAATTGTTTCAGCTATATAACTTATTACGTAAATTTCGAAAATTGGCATTACCATAAAAATAAAATAAGAATTAGGGAGAACTAAACGTTCTTCTCTTGTCACTGCAACACACCTAATAGAAATTGAAATAATCACACGTTCATTTTTACTAGTTTCCATTATTTATCTTAATAAATGCGTGTATTGAAAATTGATTATCGTAAATATATAATAAAAGAATAATCTGCAACAAATTCGCAGTAAAACACAGACGGGCGGTACAAAATAACTCAGAAGACCACCAAAGAACTCTTCCGGCTCGGAATTCCGGATGACTTCGCTATGAAATACACGTTCTTTGAAGGAAGCGCACGAGAAAGACGAACGAGATTCCCATCAGTTCTGGGAAGCTTGCACTAATGCATGCGTCCATCGTTTTGACGAAAGGACGCATGCCCCAAACGCATGCGCTACAGGCGCGTCCACACGATGCGTCTTTTTGTTCAATTTTGCGCATGTGTCCAACGCATGCGTCTAGCGCACGAGCGCATGCGTTTGGAGCATGCGTCCTTTCGTCAAAACGATGGACGCATGCAATAGCGCAAGCTTCCCAAAGCTGATGGGAATCTCGTTCGTCTTTCTCGTGCGCTTCCTTCAAAGAACGTGGATTTCATAGCGAAGTCATCCGGAATACCGAGCCGGAAGAGTTCTTTGGTGGTCTTCTGAGTTATTTTGTACCGCCCGTCTGTGTTTTATTGCGAATTTGTTGCAGATTATTCTTTTATTATATATTTACGATAATATCAATTTTCAATACACACATTTATTAAGATAAATAATGGAAACTAGTAAAAATGAACGTGTGATTATTTCCATATCTATGTTGCAGTGACAAGAGAAGAATATTTAGTTCTCCCTAATTCTTATTTTATTTTTATGGTAATGTCAATTTTCGACATTTAAGTAATACGTTATATAGCTGAAACAATTAAATGCAATAGCTTTCATTTAAGGTTATGTATTTTCAGAATGTCTCTTGAAAACAAAGAACTCACTCTTCAGTTCATTCAAGATTATAGAGAAAAGGAAGTTTTTCTCTTCTCTTCTAATTTTAATATACTCGTATAAGCTACCGAAATTGCCGTGCAAATAGTGTGGACAAGGTAGCACACATGCGCTGTGTTGAACGTTCGTCTTTCAACTTTGCGCATGCCATTTTATTCCTGTGACGCACAGAAAAGACGCATCGTGTGGACGCGCCTTTAAACATCCTTCTATATTTAATCGCCTTTTTATAGTCTCTGTTTTTACATGATCAAGCAGCGTGACTCCACAGCATCTTCTCCAAAATCTATTTTCAACACTATTAATCCTCTTTTTCAGAGCTTGGTTTAGTACCCAAATTTCAGAGCCATATGTTACTGTGCTCTCCACCAAAGATTTAAACAGCTGGATTTTTGTTTTAGTTCTAATGTCCTTACTCCAAAGTAGTGGGTTTAATTTGCTGATTATCTGTCGACCTTTTCCGATTTTTGATAAAATATCGGCTTGATCCGTACCTTCTTCATTCAGAATTACTTCTAAATACTTAAAATCTTTTACATTTTTGATCTTAGAACCCTCTAGAATAAATCTTCCTGTACATCAACTACCAAATAATGTGTCTTCTCCATGTTAATTTCCAATCCCCATTTTTCATATTCCTCTACAAGTTTTCTCATCATGTAGGAAGCATCATTTTCATCTTCTGCAAGAACCACTTGATCGTCAGCAAACAATAAAGTATGTATATTTTCTTCCCCTATCTGAATTCCCATTTTAGTGCACTTTTTTGTCCATTTTCTCAAGGCTGATGAAATGTATACTTTTGGTTACTACCATTTGTAATACGTATGACTTCGTTCAAGTCCACAGCAATCCGAACATTAGCTAAAAGTGTATAGAACAAAGACCTTTCATGCGTATACTACTTTTACAAACTTCTAATAAATGCTGGCCCTAACGCACACAGAGTTTTATTTGAAGATTTGAACTAATGTATAAAAGATTTATTCCATTTTATGCAAAAGTAAAGCTCAACTTCACATTTCAGCTGTGATTTAAATAAGAAAGGGAATTAATCATTATTATTCAAAGATACCTTTCGCCCCTCAGTTGTTATTTTCTGAAACCATTTCTGGCAAATCTACATAACCATTTCAGAAAATACTGAACTCAAATATCCTCCAAAAGGTGTCCCTGATGGTTGTCTATGAATGACCCCATCTAATTTAAAATCATTATTAGTAAGAAAACATTGTTCCAATCAAACAACATTTTATTTGAAATGTCTCTATAATCAATGGATATTTTAATCCAGTACATTTAACAGTCATAATTATAATGTATTGGAAGGGGATTCAAATCTAACAATAAATCAATTGGAAGGAAAGCATTGTATTATATTCAGTATAAAATATGTACACTCAGCGAATGTGATACGGTAAAAATTAACACACAAAAAATGTAGGATCAGTTTTAGTTGGAGGTGGTGCTGCTGTAGGAACAGTGAATTTTCGAGTTTCCACAAATTATTGTGCATTCGGAGGTGTGTACATTGAACTGCAGGTTTGGTTGCAGCAGTGACTTCAAACCAAGCCAAGTCCTGTGAAAAAAAATAAAAAAAATTGAAAATTATGAAACTCAGGAAATGCAACACCTCACATCTGCTGAATTAAACAGATGCTGGTTTTAATAAAACAATTAAAAATTTTCAATTTAAAAGAATGAAAACCAGAGTATTAAGTAAATAAATTATTCAGTTTCATTGTGAAGAATTATTTCTGCAATTTCATTTCTTCTCCTATTGTTGAGTCTCCTTAGGTTCTCAGTTTCTTCATCAGCTGCAGCAATTTATGCCATCCAGAAACTCTTCAAAGTCGTTAACGTCATTTAAATATTTCGAAATGTTATGCAATACACAACAACAGATTATCAATTTTGGCACTTTATTTAAAGAGAAGCGCACTTTATACTGCAGTATTGGACACCGTTGTTTCAACTGACCAAAACACTTTCAATTATAACTCATTCCTTTTTGAGGAGTTTGTTGTTTTGAGATGTTTTCTGCTCGCGACTGTGGATTTTTATAAGGTGTCAATAGAAAAGGTGCAATGCCGTAACCTGCATCACCTAAAAGCAGTGCACTGGCATAGTTACGGCTCATGATATCATATATATTGGAATTTTTCCATAACCTTGAATCATGCACTGATCCTGGCCAAAAGACATTCACGCTGGTGAGCATTTCATCGGCATTGTACGTGGCCTGCACATTCAGGCTTGCATAGCCTTTTCTGCTAATATACTCCTCACTATGCCGAGCTGGTTTCCGTATTGCCACATGCGTACAATCAATTGCACCAATAGCAGCAGGAAAATTGTACTTTGCTTTGCCATTTTGATTTCTCTACATTCATGTCATCTTCACTCTGGGGGAACTTACGTCACTGAGGCCACCAATAAGCGTTCCATAACCTCTCTTACACATTTTGAAACTGAAGTTTGGTGAATTCCAAGATCTTCACCAACGCCGCACTGGAAGCCTGGATCACCGACAATTCGCAGAAATGTTCTGAGTTTTATTTCATTTGTCAGAGCATCCCCTCTTGTTTCGGTCTTCCACTCCCCAAAAATATGCCGAGAGATACGTCCAACATTTTCTGCGGAGAATCTGTATAAACTTTTAAAATTCCGCCCAACAACTACTCTTCGTGGTTTGCACTCTTTCTCCTGGCTTATATGTATGAACATAGCTCTTGCGGAGTGTCACAACGTTTTACAGAACTACGAAAATCGGCAATCCTCAGACAATTCTGAGCAACGTCAACAGCTGCCTCAAAAATATGATGAGAATGTACTCTTAAAATGAGTATCTACTACGCTTTTATTCATACACTTCACGAGTATGTATTCGCGCGAGACTAGAAAAAACGAGGAAATACTTCAAATCGTCTGGATATTGAGAACATACTCAAGTAGGGAGTAAGAACTCGGTTATTTTATTATGCTTTGAAGTACATACTCCAAAAAGAGTATAAAGTAGAAACTCTTTTATATTCATACGATCTATTGGGGGATGACAAGAGTGTCATTGCCCTTGAAAATTTTGAATAGGACTCCGTACTTTTGTATAACAAAACTTTTTATTTCTATAACTAAGTTCCCAGATTTTTTCCTTTTTAACCTTTTTCCAAACCATCTAGCACAGACCATGTAAATGGTCAGCATAAACTTTTAGAATATTTTATTAATTTATGTGTCATAATAAAATATTTCACATGTAAATAAAGTAGATTAATGATGAAGGGGGGGCAGAAAATGTAGTTTGGTCTCCCTCTCTTGTATTAAGCTGCACACGTCTGTATCTGTAACTTTGATTCTGATGTAATTTTTGGCCTTGAGACTGCTTGAATAGTCCCTAAACAGCTTGGGGTATCTCTTAGAGAATATATGTGTAAGACAATTAGAAAACTTAAAATTCTTTTACTACAAATGAATACATTTTGTGATTTCTATTTTGAACGAAGAGAAGCACACATATTTTTCCAAAATAGATGTCAATTCTGAGCACTTGCCCAATAGTACAAAACAGGCTATTGGCATGCACACGATTTAGTCAATTGGGGAAATTAAAGGAACAGAAGTGTCTAATTTTTTGTAATAAAAATCTTAATTTGCAATAAAACCTCAGATTTGCATTTTAAATTTCAAAGTTGCCTCCAGACCACACCATCTGATAGATGGAGGCAGACTAGTTGTAGCATGTGAGTATTTCCTCCTCGAAAATATTATATTTCTTTTTTCTATGTTCATCATATTCGACTAATGACATTATACACAATCACAATGTCTCTCAAATCCAATATAAAATGTCTTGATCCTCAGTATGCGCTAATTCCCAAATTGCGTTGCTTTATTTGAAATGGAGCAATGATAGAATGTGAGGCAGGGAAAATAAGAACACACCATGAAATCCTGCACTGTATTGTGATGATTTGTTTCCTCCATACATTACGCATTTCTGAAGGTTATTTGAGTTTAAATATTGGAAAACCAATATTTAAATTAAAATCTTAGCCAATGAGTTGCTGGTCTCCTTCAGGCACCCAAGTATGCATAGTTATGACTCAAGCTCACCACATTCTTTACTCCTCCCTCTCCCATAGTAAGGAAAGAGAAATCTATTGAGGGTTCCGGAGTACAAAGATTACACGTGCATTTTTCGCAAATTTCGAGTTAAGTAGTAAGTTTTAAGTAAACTTAAAACTCCATTTTATATCGTGTACAATATATTATATTCAGATTGCTCAAACTGTTATTGCATTCTAGCAGTGGAAAGAAAATGTCTTCCGTAGCATTTGTTGTATGTATCATTTAACTTAGAAAAGTTTTCTCAATATCTCTTCTAGTGGACTTATATTCTTTGAGCTCCAAGCCCTTTTCTGTGTAATTTCTTCCTGGAAATGATAAAAACCTTTCATGTGAACATAGCATCAATCAACTAATTGTAATATAATAATCTTTTATTTAATGTGTTAATATTCAGTATTCATTAATCAACTAAATTACTTTTGTTTCTGTCATTAAGATATGTTATTTTACCATATTAATGTATGGGTTTTTATTCTTTGGGTTTTCAGAGTCCGGTTAATTTGAGTAGTATTTGGATGAGTGAATATCAAGAAAAATTTTCCCATGGTGCCAAAACCTGTGGGAAGATATATAGGCCAATGTCTGCACCTTTATATCACCCATTAGGTTGGAGATGCAGATGACATTAATTTTATAAAAATAATGTGTCTTTATATATATATATATATATATATATATATATATATATATATATATATATATAAAGCTATATCGGAAAAGAGAAGAATTCACTGCGATAGTGAAAAAAGTTTTTAATGCAAGAATAACATCGGCACTAATAAAACAGGTTTTAAAATGGGTTTAGGAGTGCCACAAACTCCATTTACACCCCATTTTTGGCTTTTTTTTCGCTACTTTTTAGAAAATAAGGAATAAATATTATTTAATATGATGTTTATCAACGGAATTTTGGCTGAGGTCCCCACGTTACCCCGCAACAGTTGTATGATTATCAAACAATACTTATTTGGGTGAACAATGTGCCACATTAGCTCGAATATGGCCAATTTTACGTTAAAACCATAGAAGTAGACACTCTTCAATTGACCATAGCTCGATAAATTTTTATCCAAAACATGTTTAATTTACATTAGATTAGAGTTCGAAATCTCTACTTTAAGAACTTTGCTTCCCACAGTTTAACTATTTCACTGTAATGGGCTAAAATTGCGCCGCGCGCCATCACTATTTACGTCGCACCTTTGTGCCGCACTGCTGTATATGATTTCATTATTCACTATTAGGCTGTAAAGAAGGTATTTGTTGAGGCTTGGCGAAAAAAAAATTAGTTTTAGATGCAAGAATAACATCGGCACCAAATAAATTCGTTTTTAAAACGGGTTCAGGGGTGCTACAAACCCCATAAACACCCCATTTTCGACCTTTTTCGCCACTTTTTAGAAAATAACGAATAAATATAATTTAATGGTATTTTATCAACGTATTTTGGCTAAGGTGTGGCATCCGTTATTCCACAACAGTTTTATGATCATCAAACATTACTTATATGACTCAAACAGTGGGAGACAGTCCGAAAATGGACAATTGTACGTTAAAGCGATAGCAATAGACACTTTTCAGTTGGCCATAATTCCGTAAATGTTTATCCAAAATAATTTAAAGAAGATTAGAGCTCACACCGTTTTATTGGCGCCGATGTTGTTCTTGCATTGAAAACTAACGTTTTCTCACTAAGTCATTGAATTCTATTTTTTTCGATACAACCTAATATATATAATGACTAAACTAATGTTTGAGAAAAGCTTTTTATGTCACCTATAGATGTAATTGTAACTTACCTTTTTTTTATTCTTTATTTTGTACTACTTGGCATTTCCGTCCAGATTGATGTGCTACCACTGTGACCGTGTTGTTGTGAATATTTGTATGTTTTATAATTGTTATTTATATCATTTTGTTGTAAGTTTTCTACTAATAAAAACATTGGAATATAAGAGAAGCATTTTTCATTTAGCATATGCCAGTAATTGTGAATGCCAAAAGGCAGCTGTTCAAGGGTGTAATGTGGAATTATTAGATATGTATCGGTTCCGCCACACACATGCGCGCATCCCCACTCGCCTGCCTCTTATCTTTTCATTAATAACTGCAAATCTTTTTTTTTTGACATTGGATGCGGCCGATTACGAAAATCGCCTGCCTCTTATCTTTTCATTAATAACTGCAAATCTTTTTTTTTTTTTGACATTGGATGCGGCCGATTACAAAAATGTATAGGTCGGTGCAAGTTATCCAATACTGGATTGAGACCTGCCTTCATTTGCCTGGTGTTTCAAAGCTACAATAAAAATTCAAATTTCATTCTGAAAAAACAAAGTAACAAACACCCTTGTGTTTGTTGCTATTTATTACGTTACCTTGAGGGTATTTTGCACATGCCAACAAAACATAAGCAACACATCACAATAACATCAACATATTAAAGCAGTATAAACATTCATCCACACTATATTTACAAACACATTCATGCTATCCTGAGGAATGCGCATTCTTCCTCTGTGGCCATTTCGTAATTAAACTTATCTTATTAATGAATGACAAGCTTGGCCTTGAACACGAGAAAATTTCGTCGCATTATTGAATGCATATGCAGTTCACTTCCCTTGAGTCATGTTGCATCTGCGCCAACTCCCAAAAGAACGGTTGCGCCGACCACCGTGTGTTTCTCCTCCCGTTTACATTGAGCATGTGTCGCGGCGATATAGCATCGTAACGTCTCGCACTGCACGACTGAAATCGCGATCCGCTCGCCTCCACGACTCAAGTCACGACTGAATTCGCGATCAAGACAGGCAGTCAGTTGTCAAGAGAATCACCAGGTAGCATCTCCGTGTACGCGCCTCACACTACGAGTCCCTGCGTCACTACCCAGCGGCCAGAATAGGCTATTCGACTGTGTTGTAAACGTAGATCGGCTTGCTGACATCCAGGAAGATTACTTCACATTAAAGCCTTTTTTTATATATTCACTAAAAAATGTGCATTATTTACATTAAATTATTTGTTTAAAATTAATGTTCTTGAGGGTTCAGTCACGTGATCGAAAACGCTCTGTGATTGGCCGCACTTCGTGTGACGTCACAAGCATGTAAACACGCTTAAAGCTGATCTCCACGTGTATAGCACGTGCTAAGTACGGCGAAAGGAATTTCTTTGATCGTTGTGTATTAAAAGTTTTTTTTTTAATTTCTTATCAGCCAACTGTGTGCTAGTGGTGAGTTAGTAGTGATTTTATTTTTCTAAAATGGTGACACATTTTGTGAAAGCGGATAGTGGAAACCTGCCCAACATAGACACAGTAATGGTTGGACAATTCTTCAAAAAAAAACTAAATTTTTACGCTAAGGAACTGAGAAACGTGAGAACTGCCAAGTACAATAAAATTTTTGTAAGTTTTATTGTCAAGTTACTGATATATAGGTACAATGATTTTATTATACCAACATTTGAATTAAATTTGATATCAGAATAACGTAAAAGGAAGTTGTAATTTTCTTGTCAAAGAACTGTTATCGAATTCAACAATTATTAAAAATATTGATAAATTATAATAAATATTGATAGACCTCAGTAAAATTGTTTTCTGATCCTTTATACTTTACGTCTGCCAAGCTCCTGTAAAATTGTTTCTATATTGATGAATATTGATACTAACCTAAAAAATACACGGCAAAACATAGAATCTAATAACATTTCATTTAATAAAATATAAAACATTTAATTACATTAAAATGGTCTTCACAGAAAAATACATTCGAGTGGTCCTTTATATCACTCGGGTTTCTACGGGCGAGTAGCATCCACTTCTTACGCATTTTAGCGTTCTTTGGCACAGAAACAAACAGTTTCTCGGGGTTTCTGATCGATGTATTTGTACACAGTGGCACTGCACACCATTTATACACCATCATTAATCTTCAAAATAAAACTTAATCGCTTAACTTTCTTTCTCCGCTTATTCTCCTGCTGGCTACAATACTCGCTGGTCGCTTGTTTACAAGCATGTGACGTCACAGGAGCCATGCGAACCGATTCTGGCGGAAGACAGCGTTTTGGCGGGCTTTTTTTAAAATTTAAACTTTGTCGTCAATTTGTGTTGCAATTTTAGTAGTATACCGAAAATTAACGAAATCGTATGCATAGAATGATAGAATAAACAATTTAAGATGGTTTTCTAAAAGTTGTCAAATAGCCTATTAGGAAGGAATAAGGATGTGGATAGGTTTTAGGACACTTCACAGGGGTTGGACTAGCTCTTGTGAAGAAAGCCAAACACGTTTTGTTGGAACAAATTTCACATGAGGTCGACGGGAATCGAACCTGGACCTGTTTGGTAAAAGGCGAGCGACTTCGCTCTGAGCCGCGAGATGACTGCTTTGTCATTCGTGGCGCTGAATGTGAGAATGACATTTGGTTAATAGACTCAGGGGCTACAAATCATTGCTGTCTTCATTGAGAATGGTTTGTAAAGTATAAAGCTTTTGTGAATCATCTGATAGTTTTTATTGGAAAGGACAAGACGACAGTGGGTTCTGTCGGTAAAGGGAGGATTGCCTGTGAAGTAATGGGTGACAGGGCACATTGACTACATGCTATATGTTCCTAGTGGTCGTCGCAATTTGATGTCACTCGCTGTTATTATGGACAGAGGGTTATCCATGCGAGCTTGTGGCAAAAGTTGCGAGTTCGTCGCCAAGGATAGAGCTGTACGTTTGTGGTGAAAGGGATGAAATGTTATACAAGTTGCATATTCTTGCATCGAGTAATGCCAATAGTGAAGTCAACCTGTCATCGATCGAGTCTCTCCAAGAAAGGCACGAGTGTTTGGGTCTTCAAATCAAACATCACCTGGAAAGGTTTCTGCGAGAGCGCGCCATATGTCAAAGGAGATAACTACTTTTGTGGAGCTTGTGTCGACGGGAAGCAGTAGAGGGCATCTTTCAAGTGAAGAACGCAACGAGCGACGAGTGCTGATGAGGTCATGAATGCTGATCTGTGTGGACTGATGGAGAAGGAGGCACTTGGAGGCTCCAAATACTTCGTTTGTTTCAGCTGTGATTGCTCAAAGTTTCGCATTGTTTAGTTTTTCAAAGAGAAGTCTGAGGTTGCTGTTGCTGTGGAAGATTTGCTGAAGTTCGTTGACACACAATGTGGATGCCCACTCAAGGTTTTCCATTGTGATGACGGGCTGGAGTTCAAAAATGAGAAAGTCTAGTAATCACAAATCCTTACTCGCCTGAGCAGAAAAGGTGCGCGGAGCGCACAACCCGTACAGTCGTAGAGGCTGCGCGTACAATGCTGTTGCTTAAAAAATTGCCATAGTCGTTGTGGGCTGAAGCAGTGAACAGTCTATCTTCTCAATCGATGGGGCCCTGCTGGAGAAGATGGGAGGTCACCTTACGAGATTTTTACTGGGAAATTCGTGAATTTACAGAACTTGCACTTGTTTGGGACCCATTGACTTGTGCAAATTCCGCAGCAGAAGCGTGGCAAGTGGGATGTGAAGGAAAAGCCAGGAGTCTTCATTGGTTATTCTCATGACATTGACGGGACTAGAGTCTGGATGCGAGGTACGAGAAAGATAGAACGAAGCAAAAGTGTTGTTTTTGAATAAGAAAAAAATAGCTATTGCTGTTATATCAACGGAGCAAAATCCTGTGGTAGCTGCGCAAATGCGTGTTGAAGATGAGCCAGATGATCTCGAAGACGGACTAGCTAGTGTCCTGGAGCAAGTAGAGTCTGAGCCAGAAGCAGATGATGTTCAGTCCACAGAAGAGTAGTTTGTTAATACTGAGCCTGCTGCTGTGGAGCGTCGGAGTTTCCGAGACAGGTCAACTTTATGTCAACCAGCACGTATGTCGAGATGAATGTTAGCTGAGATTGGGCCGAGAAGTTAGAAGGAGGCGATGGCATCTGGCGATAAGGAGTTCTGGAAAAGAGCAATGAAGGAAGAGGTTCAATCATGGCTGGAGAACTCTACTTACATCCTACGATACCTCCTAAACGTATCATCACTAATCATTGGATATTAAAGAATAAGAAATCCTAGTGACGACGTTAGCAGATACAAAGCTAGACTGTTGCGCGGTTTCAACCAGAAGCCTGGAGTGGATTTCGAAGCAACGTTTCGCCCAGTGGTGCGCTTTGATACGCTTCGGTCGGTTTTAAGTGTCGCAGCTAGCGAAAAGTTACACCTCGCCCAATTTGATGTGAAGACAGTATTCTTGATCGGTCATCTGCCTGAGGACATCTACATGACTCAAGCCGAGGGATTCTCAGACGGCCATGACCAAGTGTGTAAGCTAAAACGGAGCTTGTCGGACTCAAGCAGTCGCCGCGCTGCTGGAATAAGCGTTTCAAGGAAGTTGTGACAGCTTCAAGTTGAACTGTAGACTGCCTCTTGTACAGTTATTAAGTTAATAAAAGTTCTGTATAGTTTTTAGACAGTCGTACTATTTATTACACATACAATGATTCACAAGGCTACGTTTCGGAGAACGTTTCGTTTGGGAAATAACCGTTCGCCAGACGCATTAAGAAGCTCGAGAATGAACTCGACTCCGACGTCGTCCAGAGCGCGTAGTTGCTGCGTCGTGACCCCGTCTGGGCCGCTCACCTTGCGGCGATTGACTCGACGGAGGTCTGCATTCAGCTCGCCCTCAGTCACCCGGCAACCCAGGAGCGCGGAGGCGGCCGGCCAATGGCGCAGCAGCCGGCCACGCGCTCCGTTGGCCCGTCACCTAAGGCGGTGGCGGCCAATGGCTGCGCAGAAGCGCCTAATTCAAACGTGCTGAACTGCAACGCAAGCGAATTCGCGAATATTTCGCTTTTTGTCGCGTATTCCCACGCGTAAGTAGGCCGAGCTGGTGTAATGCCGGGCGCCCCCTCCTGGCGTTGCTCCGGATCGGGCTGTTTACTCCCGGTTTGCGACCCAGCCCACAAGAATGATACCAAATGTACCACTCGTGAAGATTGCATTTTGAAATTTATCATACCATTGAGCAGCTCTCTCATCCCATAGAGATGAACGGAATTCTCTGCTTAGATTGCGCGCCCGCTCTCCGTCAATGGAATCGCCATAGCGGCGATGAACTTCGACAGTTCTGCGCAATTTTACTGCCGTTGCAGCGCCGAGGCCACCCCAAGTTCTATGTCTGGCGTTGAAGTCACCCTGAAAGATGACTTTGGAATTTAATGATCAATAGCAGGGATTTCGGCTTCGAGCTGTGGCACTTAGCGGCGCAGCGCAATCGCCACGCCGCCATTTGACCTGTCACCGCGGTCTCGGCGATAAACAGCGAATCCCTGGAGTTTGAATTCGTGTTCATCACTAAGCCACGTTTTTTGTAAAGCCAAGATATCTCGTTGAAGATCAACTG
This sequence comes from Acheta domesticus, assembly GCA_031308135.1. NCBI lineage: Eukaryota > Metazoa > Arthropoda > Insecta > Orthoptera > Gryllidae > Acheta > Acheta domesticus. The sequence goes on from JAHLJT010009355.1 coordinate 68,893,787, forward strand.
CAAAATGTTCTATGTGCTAGGCTTTAAAGATTGCACTTCGCATTGCTAGGTTGTGGATTTGATTACGCATGATCAGGCAACAACGCAAAAATTCTCTCCATCATTACTAAGAACTGTCTCTTGGTTAATGATGGTGAGACAGTTGCGGATGCAGTAGGCCCCGCTCCGGCCGCCCCAGAGGGTGGAGCGCTGGCTCTGGCGTTCGCTGCGCGATCACGTTCCAGGCAGATCCGCCGCGAACTGTCGACTGAGGCGCGTTTCTATAGAAACTTGCTGGCTAGTGGATCTCTCAATCACTCGTTCCACTGCACGCTCGTCTGAAGTAGGGATGTGCCCTTAACGGCTAAACTGTTATTTCTTAACAGTTAACGGCTCGAAACTGTTACGCGAAATAACAGTTATTTCATTTACCCTGTTATTAGCTGTATAAATTTAATTTAATGGAAAAAGTGCAAGCTTCTAGAAGAACAATGCTTCTAACATGAAGGGTGCAATTATTGAATTTCTAAATTTAGATCAGTTTAGCTGCTATGCACACACTTTAAATTTAATTATGCAAGATTCACTGAAACAAATAAAGGACATCCATGAGAAAGTTAAAAAAAATAGTCACACATTTTAAAAGAAGTTCTTTAGCAAATCGCTCTTCTGTCGGAGTACCCCATTACAGGGGGGCGTCTGTGGTATTTAACGGTATAAGCCTATGGGCATCGGCTTATCCCACCAAGGCCCTAGTCAGCTTCGACCCCCCCCCTTCGAGCGATTGAGAAGAGCAGGGGTATAGGCAATTGGGGTATAGTCAGAAAGTCCGTTATCTCTCCTCCTCGTGGTGGCCCCTGGGTACTCTCTGAGGTAAAACTCTGAGAGTAGCCAATGAGAGAAGGGCAAGGACGGGCCTCCGGCGCCTTAAAACGGGAACATTTGGGCTAAGGGAAGGAAAACCCTGACAGAAAACCAAGGGGGGAGGGAAGCCTCCGGAGGTGTAGTGAAACCAGCCTCCCTAGAGGAAGGACACCTCAATTACAAATTCGGTCCTCCAGGGTGGGGGTTGAGAGTCGGGCCAGCTCCTCGTCTCTCAGAAAAACATTCCAATGCTAAAAAGCGTAATCAAGGAACAAAGCCGGACCTGAAATATGAACGACGACAAGGCAATCGAAAAAGGACAATGCAATTTGGTACATGGAATGTACAAGGCATTAACGCAAATGCTTACAAGTTTTCAAGGAGTTAGGCAGATTACATCTAGATGTAGCAGTACTCACTGAAACAAAAAAGAAAGGACAGGGAAGTGAAATCCAAGAACAATATATCCATTTCTACAGTGGGGTTGATAAAAATCAGAGAGCAAAATGTTTTGGTTTCTATCGCAGTCCATAACAAGTATAAAAAATATGTTACAAATTGGGAAGCTATTTCTTCCAGAATAGTAAAGTGGAAATGAAATTATATAGTCTACGTGTGGTAATTGTAGGAGTGTACGCCCCAACTGATGATGCTCATGTGCAACTTAAAGATGATTTTATGCAGGAATTGACAACGGAATTAAGTGAAATTAGTGACCGGAAAGAAATTTTTATGATGGGCGACTTTAATGCACGAATTGGCAAAAAAGTGGGTGATACGATTGTGGGGCCTTATGGGGCGGATACTCTTAATGATAACGGAGAATGTCTAATTGAAATCTGTAATCAGTTTTCTCTCCGTATAACAAATGGATTCTTTCAACCTCAAGATATACACAAAAAAAACATGGTTTCAACCAAGAAGAAATGTGTCATCAATTATAGATTACGTGGTGGTAAAACAGCAAACGAAAGCTAAAATTCTAGATACAGGGGTGTATAGGGGAGCAGATTCTGTCTCAGATCATTATCTGTTAAGATCCTCTGTCCTTTTAAGTACGTAAATTATGTAGGTGAAGATCGTAGACAAGAAAATAGTTTTCCCAAACAGAATGTTTTTAATGTATGTAAGCTTCAGAATGCTTCAACAAGGTTTAAATACCAATTATATGTAGCTCAAGGTAATAGTACCATGCCAATGGAAAATGCCAACCTAATGTACCAAAATCTTAAAAACATTTTAAAGAATTCTTCAGAATTAACTATCGGTATCAAGGGAAAGGTACAGAAAAGATGTGAATGGTGGAATGAAGAACTCGAGGAAATGGTTAGAGAAAAGAGAAAAGCTTACGAAAGGTGGTTGTCTACAGGATGTTATCAAGATAGACAAATATATGTAAGATGCAGAGTAGAGGTTAAAAGAAATGTGTCTAGAATAAGAAATGAATACTGGAGAAATAGATGTACAGAAGTAAACTAATGGGGAGTACAAGGTCAAGAGAAGCATGGAAATTTGTCAATACAGTCCGGAAGAATAAAAAAGAGCATTGGAAAGTGGATCCAAGAGGCCTGGAAAAATGGAAAAGCTACTACGAACATTTACTAACTGAGAATAGAACAGAGTATACGAACATTTCATATGAAACTGAGGAAAATTTTCCACAAATAACAAGGGAAGTCAGTAAGGCCCTCATGTCAATGAAAAGTGGTAGAGCTCCGGGACCTGGAGGTATCCCAATTGAATTAATTAAAACTGCCCCTTCAAGTGCCATAGATGTCATGGCACAGATCTTCAATAAATGCTTGGAAGGAGATTTAGTTCCCGAAGAATGGAAAATAGCACACATTTCATCTATTTATAAGAAAGGCAACAAGAATGAATGTGAAAATTATAGGGGTATTAGTGTTACCAGTACAATTGGGAGACTGTACGGCCGGATATTAAGGGAAAGATTGGAAATAGAGATGGAGGAAATGGAGGAACAAAGCGGTTTTTGCGCAGGGAAATCTTGCATTGATAACATATTTTGTGTAAAACAAATTATTGGAAAAGAATGAGTGTAGGCAGAGAGATTCATATAGTATTTGTGGATCTGAAAAAAGCATTTGACTCGGTACCCTTAGCCAAACTGTGGGATACAATGGTAGATGAGAATATAAATACAGTATATATAAATGCTATAAAACGACTATATGCAAATTGTCAAAGCTGCGTAAATGTTGGTGCAAATAGTTCATCAGCTTTTAAAATAAACAAAGGCCTAAGGCAAGGTTGTTGTATTTCCCCAACTCTATTTAAAATGTACATAAACGAGTTCTTCACACCTGGAAAAGAAAATGTAAGGGCATGGGAATACCTATTGGTGGAGATTTCCTATATACCTTGATGTATGCAGACGACCAAGTGGTCCTAGCCAGTGACGAGGATGATATCCACTACATGACTCGAAAATTAATTGAAGAATATGAAAAGTGGGGAATTGAAATTAATACATCTAAAACAAAATATATGGTAGTGGGAGGAAATGGCCAGGACCTTTTAACCCATAGGGGTGTAATTAAATGTGTAAAGGAATTCAACTATCTGGGCGTAACCTTAACAAGTGATGGTCGTGATAGCAAAGATGTTTTAAATAAAACGAATAGAGGTAGGCAAGTAATAAGATCTTTACATCCATTGATATGGAATTCAAACATAAAAAGAAACACAAAAACTACATTGTATAAAACTATTGTTGAAACTCTATTCACATATGGAGCTGAGTTACGGACTATTAATGCCAGGGATAGAAGTAGGATTCAAGGAACAGAAACGGAATACTGGAGGAGGTGTTGTCAGGTTACAAGAAAGGAAAGAATGAAAAATCAAAGAATAATAGAAATAATGAAACCTGGAAAATCAACCTTAGAACTGATAGAAACAAAGGATTTTTGCTATGGTATGGGCATTTAAGAAGGTGTGACAGTGAGCGACTACCAAAGATGATGTGGGAATACCATCCTGAAGAAAGAAGATATAGAGGAAGACCAAGAAGGAAGTGGGAGGAAGACATAAGATCAATGATGGCTGCGAGAGATTTAGAAGATGATGCTTGGGAAGATACAAGGAAATGGAGATTAGGCAGCGAGAAAAGGCGACAGCTGTAGAATACTCGCTTTACTACTTACTACTACTCGTTGACAAATGAAAAATTAATAAATTATCAAAAAAGCTCTGGCATCCAAACACCAAAAATACTTGTACAGGATGTCGCCACAAGGTGGAATTCAACATATTATATGTTGCAGCGCCTTGTGGAATTAGAGGACAGCATTAAAGTCACAGCAGCCCTCCTCAATCAGAACTTGCCTGTATTGACAGAAGAAGAATGGGCAATTTGTGGTGAATTATGTATTATTTTGAAATCCTTTGAAGAGATTACCAAAAAATTAAGTGGTGAAAAATATATTACAGCAAGTGAAGTAATTATTCTTACTAATGGTTTGGCCTCAGTTTGTAAAAAGATCACAAAAGAAAAAAATTCAACAATTTCACTGAATGTAACACAAAATGTATTAGATGGAATTTCTGAGAGACTGGGTCACATCGAGACAGCAATGCCAGTTGCTCTTTGTACTATTTTAGATTCCAGATATAAATTAATTAGTTTTTCAAACAGTGATAATGCAAAAGAAACTAAAGATTTTTTAACAGGTATGGTCAGAATTCTTATAAATGAAGAAAAATATAGAAGCCAGGAACCACATGAATGTATCCCAGTTTCAGAAATGGAAAGTGAATTTTCTATTTGGGAAGAGTTTGAAAAGAGAGCTGCAAACATGCAACACACTTCAGGTAAAATATCAACAGATACTCCTAAAATCATGTCACAAACAAAATTTTAAGTTTCTTCAGAATTTAAATAAGTTGTGATTTAATACTTTTGAACTTTAATAATAAATAATTTAATACTTTTGAACTTTTTAAATAGGTACATCAACAGCAGAGGCAACTGTTGAAGTGGAGAGATTTTTAAATCACAAACTTTTGCCTAGAAATCAGGATCCATTGCAGTGGTGGAAAAAACACCAACATTTGTACCCAACACTGGCAAAAGTAGTCAAAAAAAATTATGCATGGTGGCATCTTCAGTGCCTTGTGAAAGGGTATTTTCCAAGGCAGGCAACTTTATTACTGACAAGCGTTGCAGACTTAGCACAACACACACTAGTGAACTGTTATTTCTTAATTCAAATTATAGATTCATTAACAAATAATTGGTCATTATTATAAACACCATACACCACAATTTTACTTTCTCGCCTTACGAATATTTCGTAAGAAGAGAAAGTTATGTAATCGTGCGGTGGAAAACGGGGAATTTTCGCCAGAAAATCTCTTATAGCAGGGGTCTGGTGACAAAAAAGTGGATAAAACCTGTTGCTAAATTTAGAAAAAAAATCCTCTATCTCGTGGTGTAGTCAAAATCCATGATTTGTGCTTCTTCATACTTCAAAATCGATTGACGGCATTCCGTCCGTCTGTGGTCAACGCTAGCGCCTAAACCGTTCGGCCGATTTTCTTCAAAATTTATATTCCCCGATGGTTTTTACTCGTCTCAAAGCCTCTTGAATTTGAAACCGATATCTTAGTATTTGAGGATACTTTACATGAAGCCCATTTTGAGATTTTGTAAATTAAAAAAAATGGCTCCAAATTTTTTGATTATATTTTGTTGTTGAATAGTGCAAAGAACGTTGAAGGGAATGACGTAGGCATCATTTTCGTTGATAGGCCCTATTTTTCGAAAATTGCAAAAAACTGTTTAAAAACTGTAAAATTGAAGATAGAGATTTTCGCTTCAGACAAAGTCGGTTGTACGAAATTAGCACTTCAAATAAGGTCATGTACAATTTTTTGGAAAAACGAATAGTTTTTGCGTAAATTGCGATTCAAATTTACAAAAAAAATTCTCAAAAACCGCTCCAAATTTTTTCTTTAAATTTTCTGCACGTGTGTAAGAAGGGAAGGTAAATATATAAATAAACTAGTGGTGCTATAGAATGGCACATACTTTCTCGCAGTAGTTATTTTCCAAATGCCGATCATCCGATAAATTATGTGGAATGAACCGTTCACCGCTGCCTTTCTTGGTCATGTTTTTTGAAAGACATGTTTTTCGCATGTTGATTATTACCGGCTTCCTAATGATAGAAGTGATACAAGATCGTTTTGACTGAAATATTAGCAGTTGTTCCGCATGTCGGTCCCGTAGCGCGGTTGGTTAAAGCACCTTCGGTTTGAGATCTTCAATAAGGAAGGTACCGAGTTCGACCCCCCGTGGGGAATTTTAATTTGATGAATGTGATGTTGCCGGAAAAAAACACTGAAGAGTGTAGATACTTTATTGAAAATCATTTGAAGTACTTCTACTCACGAATATATTCAATATAGAACAATAGACAGGACTTGTCTGTGTTTTCCCTAACTGCGTCTTTTAAACAATTTTTCAACTTTGTTATTCGATTTCTGAAGCGTATGACATGTCAAATCAACCGTTGTCTAGTATATATCTGTATGAACCAATTTAAGTAAAATTATGAGCATTTTAACGCTAAATTCTAATACAATATAACCAGAAGGCATGCGATAAACTTACAATCCCGAACGGTTTAGAAATTATTATTAATTTCTAGGCTTACGAATACTTCGTAATGCGGTATATCGCTGCCTTTCTCGGTCATGTTTGAAAGACATGTTTTTTCGCATGTTGAAAATTACCGGTTCCTAATGATAAAATAGATAGAATTACGTTTTGACTAAAATATAAGTAATTGCGATAAATGTCGTGGAAATGTCTGTATATATTTGTTCAAATTTTTAACTTTTAACAATTTTTTGTCTGTCTTCTCATATTTGTAAAGCGTATTACCATCGTATCAATATTTTCATGGTCATGCATTTACCATTTTATAGGTCGGTTCTATTCGTATATGGCTCTGTTCGACTGAGGCGGTGTTGGTGTTGCGTATTGGTATAAGTGCCGGTTTGTTGAATTTGAGTTTCGTTTGTCGGGTCTCGGTACCGAAATGGTTCGCTGGTATAGTACACTTTTGCTTGTTTATGGAGTAGTGGAATAGCAGGGACCGTATTGAGGTAGAGCGAGAAAGTATGTGCGTTGGAAGCACCACTAGTTTTATATAGGGCCTACTTACATATTACTTTATTTTTATAAATTTTTATTTTCAAAAAACAATAAAAAGTTTTAAATTAAATTTGTCCAGTATGTTTCCAAGTGTTTTCCTTCATATGTGAGACCCACTAACACACCCTAATAGTGAGATAAAATGATACGGTCAAATAACTCACATTATTTTTGGATGTCCAACAGTCCAGCAGCTGTAGGTAAGCAAACACAAACATTTTTCTCCTTGTCATTATTAGGCACTCTTACTTCTCTGTTCACTAGTAATTCACTCGAAAAGATTTCTGCAATCTGAATAAGGATTTGACATCATTGACATTAGATTGTATACACAAATTCTACTGAAATATTTCGATTACTATTCTTTCTTAGCAAATATACAAGTCCGCTCCGAGTTCTCCAATACAAATCAGCTGTTTCTTTTCCTTCACCATGTGGGATTCCCAAATTCAGCAAGTAGTGTTCCTGTTGGAACATTTAGGCGCCGAGTTTCAGTGCGTACTGCACCTTCGGCTACACTTGAATCACGGTTTCTGGCGACCGTAGATTCATTTAACAGCCAAATTTGCTTGTCTGCCAGGAGGTCGTAACTGAGCTCTCTCAGCTGCGAGGTTAGGTCCTCCTCAGTGTAGCCCTTCGGGAGCCCTCTGATGAAAAATCTGAGTAATTTCTCGGAAGGGGGCGGGTGCGAGAAGGAAAAGATCTTCTCGCTGCGCGCATAGCGCTCCGCCTGTGTGTATGCCACACGATCGAACATGTAGATATCGTACACAGCCTGCCTGCGTCTAGCGGCGGTGACCTTCGCAATGGTCGCCTTGTACCCAGTCATGGGCTCAAGTGCCCGCCCGTGGCGCAGGACCGAGTCAGAGCTGATAGCCTGATTCGGAATGGTCGTTTCGGCGCTGCTGACGCAGCTGGACGAGTCGGGCGCGCCGCTGCTGTTGCATTTTTGTGCAACTGGGGCGGCTGGTGACAGGCGCTGCTCGAAAGAGCGCGTCAACTCTCGCACGTGCTGCCCCGCATGGGTGCCTGGCGCCCGCGGGACGACAGGCGGGGGCTCCGCGGAGAGCGGTGGCCCCTGCGCAGCCAGCGCGGCGCTTACGCCGGCGAGGAGCTCGCTGCCCGGCGCCAGGGACGGGATCGCTCCTGCGCCGACGCCCCGGAAGGAGCTCCAGTATTCCAGCAGGGCCTGGCTGTTCGCCATGGCGAAAGCACAGATGACGCCGCTGGGGATGCCGGCGAGCTCGTTATCCATGCTGGCGGCGTCAAGTGTGGTAGATGGCGGTGGTGTGGTGATGAGCGCCGCTGGCAGCTGCTTCGGCAGCAGCAGGCGCAGTTGACGTGTGGTCGGTGGTGGTGGTAGTGGTGGTGGCGTCGGCATTACAAAATGCACGTCGCTTGTCGCCGGGATGCCCTCGGCGCCCACAACAATGATGTTATTGACTGTCGTGGAAGCTGTCAGCTTCTCCATGCTGGATGCGTAGACGAGCTCCTTGCTAGGGTTTTCGCCCGCGGCCCCCTTGTTCGAGAGCGACCGGGTGGCGCTGTCGCTTAGCGAGCGCCTCCGCTCGTTTGGTTGCTCTCCTGAGGCCATGGCTGATCTGGCTAACGGCACATTTTGCTCACATAAGAGTGGGCCCCGCGAGAGCAGAGCTCGATCGCGGGAAAACTCAGCCCACGCTGCGTTCCCGCACGGTGTTCCGCTCAACGCCTCGTGAGAGCAAAGCTCAATCACGAGTACGTGAGGTACTAGCCGTGCAAGGAAAGCTACGCGTACTTTCCGCTCAACACAACGTGGGAGCAAAGCTCAACTACGTGTGTCAGGTACTCTTAACGCGCCGCAGCAGAGACCAAGTGTCGCAAGTGCGAGCCGGAACGGAACGGAGAAAGTGGGGATGCTGACACTACGCCGCCACGAATGTTTCTTGCTGCGATGACGATGCGCTGCTTCTCGAAGCGACACGGAGTCAGGAAGCAGACTGTATGTGGAGGCAGAATACTCACTGCTGCGCTGAGAGTTTTTTTCGGCGTAGCCGAAGGTCAGTGTGAATTTGATCGTTGGATCATTTTGCAGTGCGCACGCATATTGCGTTTTACTACAAAGTGTAAATATTTAGTGTGGGTTCTGTGACGGACCTTAGTCATTTGCCAGTTTGGCGATTTGTTAAGTCACTGTTGTGACTATGTCATTTAAGCAGGTATGCTCGCACTAATCCCTCAATACATCCGAGGGGAGAGCTTGTCGTCTTTGTCCTATAGTAAGGACATGACGTTGGAATTGTTTTAATATTGCCGAAGCTTCGTTTGATTGAAAGTCTTGATAAGCTTCATTGAATGATAGCCGTCTCAAGCATTGAGTGAAGGACTCGATATCAAGTTCCTTTCAGTCGTTTCCAAAACGGAGGGCGCGCAATGAGCCCCAGAAATCTATTCTGGACTAACTCAAGTGTCCAAGTCCACCGTGTCGCCGCAGCGTAGGTGGGCGGTGTAAACTGCTTCGTGTGTTTGTGCATGTGCCGAGTAGCAGATTGCCTAAGACTTTTCCGCTGAGAAAGTCAAGTGCTTTTGTTCTGCCCACTTCAGCGTCAGGTTCATCTGTTTTTGTAATATTCGTGCGTGGAGATATGTTTCAATTTTCTCCTCTCCAGTTGCCCTGGAGAGGCGAGAATTTATTCAATATTAGGAACATACAATTTAAAATTCCAGCCGTTGAGGCTTATGGAATTAATGGAGGGCTGTTAAGTTAAAATACTACTTAATCCTAAAACTAAAACTACTTACAGTGTCTGCTTGGGCGCACTGAGTTTAAAAGAACAATTATTTATAAACATAGACGCTGGTAGTTGATTGATATTGCACACATTTTCTTCTTTTCATTTTATTTTATCATTCACGCTTGCGTTTACTCTTAAGCTATATGTACAATCACATTCACTCACACTTCACTATATACACAGGTATTTACACTTCACTTTGCTCAAGCGTCAGTGGCGTCGAGACGTCTCCTGGTTCAGGCGGCGCAGGTCCGGCGTGGCGCGCTACCCGCGCTGTTACGGGCGTCCGTGAGCGGAGACCGCCTCACACGCACTGTCTGCTCCCCCGCGGCGCACAGCTCAGCTCATTTTCACAGAAAATTTTTGAGATTTCAAAATACATTATTGGACGTTATTTGAAGCACTTACACTCACATATATAATAATTTTTACAAATTGCTGAATATGTGCATATTAAAGATGTGAGAGATCTTTCAAAAAATGTACATTTATAAAATTTTTGAAAAAACAAAAACATAACTCAAAATATACTTTACGTCATATTAAACAGTGTAATTAGCATTATCCGTTACAAAAGTTTCAAGAAAAAATTTGCACCCATATATGAGAAAATAGCGTTTCAGCGTTTCTGAAAATGCGGAATTTTGAGCTACTTTTCACAGAAAACGGTTGTGTTTTCCAGAAACTTTACTTGACATTATTTAAAGCTCATGTACTCCTTAATATAATAATGTCAACAAATCAAGCCTAATGTAAATATTAACGACGCACAGTGTGTAATTTTGGCCAACTAGCTGGAAAAAATTCAATTTTCGACTGAATTGAAATAGCAAAATTGTTATATTTCTGTGTAGTAGTATGTCTGAACTATGTGGAAACGTTGTTAGTTTTCTCTTGAAGGTCACAATGACCCCATGGTGCATGTCCAAAGTCGTCCATCGCCGCTCCGCCAGCGCTCAGCTCTGAATGGCTCTTTTCAGTCCGTAAAGTTCTCTTGGTAGGAATATACTACTCGTCTCATTCTGTGATTTGTGGGTTTACTATTAGTAATTAACATGCTTTTACGATTATTTTTATGTAGATAAAATTTAAGTATATATTTTTAATGTGCCTAAAAACGTTAATGGAAAAGATGAGCGATTTATATTGAATGTATTACACGTTCTCGAAAATCAATTAGAGTTTTAGTGTATTATACACCATTATACACCTTTCGGGCCATATACATTATAAAACTAGTACTTTTGGGTTTTTAATCGTGAAAAGACTAGCTGCTTATACCTGCTTATCTGAATTATATATACATTTTTACAGAAAGGGTCTTCAACTTACCCGCAGGTTGTTATTTGATGTATGAGTAACAAATTCAATTGATAAGAGATCTGAAGCTATATTAAATGTTTTTTTAGGTGAATTAGGAATTATAGAACCTCACAAAGCATTTTAGGACAAAATTAAGCCTTACGTTTGATGTATTTGTCAAAAAGTTGAAACCGGATTGCAAAACTCCGTAAGAAGTAAAGAGTCGTTCTTGAAATATAATTCATCCTGGCTACAAGAAACTCTTACCCTTCCTGATTAAATGTTAAAGGCAGTCCCAGGTCCATCACAAATAAATATAAAAATTAATAGAGCTAGAAGACCTAATGAGTCTTTCAGGTACTGTGGGATTAAAGCTAAAACCATACAATTGAAACCTTTTGTAGACACTACTAGCTCAGAAAAATTATCCATAGCTATCGTAATCAAACTAAGGAAGTATGACAAAAAGAGATGTGGCAGCTATAGATAAGGAGCTCTGTGAAGTCTCTTCCAATAGGAGAATTACAATTAACAAAGCTCAAAGATCCATTCTTCAAAAACCTGCATCATTGTCACTTACTTTGATGATGGATATTTCATCCCACCCAAATATTTCAATCCACCAGTATGTACACATATGCCAACAAAAAAATGATTTTGAGAGCATTTTGCACATTTCTTATCGTTCAGAAATACGAACATGGCAAGTGAGAGTAGAAGAAAATAAAGCGAAAGTGGCGAAAAAGAACTAGAAAAACGTCAAGAGCAAACGCAAATATGAATTTGCTCCACCGGTTGCTTATTAGCTCAGATCCATTCAAGTCGAGCATAAGCGCCAAAACTATAACTACACCCAAAAAAGAGAAACATGAACTTTTCGTGTTATTGGAATGAAGAAATAAGGCAAAAAATAGATGGTATATTTAGAAAAACCACCATCAGAAGAATACGCGAATAGCATTTCAAACTAATTTGTAAATATTTGTTGTACATTCCTCTCACTTAATTTTTCTTTTTATTTTTTCATTTTCGGATTTTTATTTTTGTATACTTTCATTTCGTTTTTCTTGCATAGTATGTTTTGTAAAATTCAACTATTATGTCCAATAGAGTTAAACAAATTCAGCGTTTGAAAAACGTATACTGTCATGAGGGCTAGTACAAATATTCAAATTTCCTAAATATTTTACAAAATATTTTGTAAAAATTTAAGTTTTACGAGCAGATGTGTTTATTCGGTCATTATTTACACAACAGACCTCCAAAAACTACGAGAAATTCATTTCAAAGAGAGTTATTAATTTTTTCCTCCTAGATCGTCAAAATTACACACTGTGCGACGTGAGAAACAAGTCAAAAAAATTACATTATTCCAATTTTTGAAAAAACAAAAGAATAAAGCAATATGGTGTTTTTGTCATCTCATAAAATACATTAGGCACTATATCTACCGAAAGTTTAAAGAAAAAAGTAGGAGCAGTTTTTGAGAAAATCTTGTTTTTGTATTTTTTTTAAATTGCACATATTGCACGCAATTTTTCGCGAAAACTACTAAAATTTTGAAAAAATGCTCATGTTCTTAATAACCTCACTTTGGACAACAAATTTTATTTTAAAGAAAAATTTACATCTCCAGTTTTGTAGTTCCAGAAAGACGCCGAAAAAATTTTAAACATTTGTAATTTTCGAAAATTCAAAGTTATCCGGGAAAAAAATCGGACCTATGCCACCTTAATAAGTGTATTTTACTCTATTCTTACAAAAATTTAAAGAGAAAATTTTGAAAATGTCCGTGGTGCTTCATGTAAAGTACCTCCAAATTTTATAGAATCGTTTTCGAAATCTCAAAGCTTCGACTAGAACCAGATCGACCGGGGAATATCCATTTTGGAAGAAATCGTATGTATGGTTTAGGCGCTAGCAGTGTTCACAGACGGACAGACGGATGTTTTCCTTTTAATTGGTTTTTCGGGATCAAGGACCCACAAAAAAGGGTTCTGGCTACATGACGTGTTAGGGGATTTTTTCCCTTAATTTAGCAACTGGTTTTACCCACTTTTTCGTTATCACAGCAATGATTTTTTTCCTTGTATACGTACGTATACATGGAAATACGTACGGATACACGTATATATCACACCATGTATATGTACGTATACGGGAGAGTAAAAACTGTATCCACACGGGTCAAATTGAAGAAGTCGCACGGGCCGTGTGGAGCTCATCGGTGATGCTGTCCTCAGATGTTTGTTTGGAATTGTTCCTGCGGGCGCCCCTTATGATTGTCTCATTTTTGGGCGCCCGCGAGTTTTAATCTTGACTTTGTTGATTAATTCTCTTTGGGTGCCTTTCGATTGCCTCCGAGTCAATGGCGTCTTCCCTCTGTCAACCTCCCAGTTGGCGCACACTACCGGTCTGTTTCCTTTGTTCATTTCCATATATACAAGTTTTACATACAGTTTTGTAATACCTATGTTAATATTTACAGTGATTTGTAATCTGACTAATTTTCTAGTTTGTACACTAACATACATACATTAACACTCACATTAGCTTACTGTCTAACTTATGACTAATAGTACAAGTAGTGGAGAAGTGCCGTAGCTGCGACGGAAGTGGGGTTAAATGCAACCCGCACTACACAGGCCCACCCCTGTAAACACCCGGCGCCACGAGATAAACCCCTGTGACGTCACAAGGTCGCTGTGACGTCACAAGGCCGCCGAGATAGCCCCCTGTGCCGACACAAGGCGCCGCGCGCCCTGGCGGCGAAGCGTGGAAGCGCGCGTGTGCGCGCGACCTGGCGGCGAAGCGTGGAAGGGCGCGTGTGCTGCGCCCTGGCGGCGAAGCGTGGAAGCGCGCGTGTGCTGCGCCCTGGCGGCGAAGGTTGGTAGCGCGCGTGCGGCGCGCTCTGTCGGCGAAGGTTGGTAGCGCGGAAGCAGCAGCGCAGGGGTCGGCGGCGTCGCCGTTCTCAAAAACGCGCCGCCCGAGGGAGGCTCGAACCGCGCCCGAGTCCCGCATCCTGTGCGCGCGCCAGCGGCGGAAGCGGTCGGGCGAGCACGCTGGCTCTGAGCTACGACGACATCGTCTCTGGAGGTGCCTGCGGCGGCGGCGGCGGCGGCGGCGGCGGCGGCGGCGGCGGCGGCGGCGGCGGCGGCGGCGGCGGCGGCGGCGGCGGCGGCGGCGGCGGCGGCGGCGGCGGCGGCGGCGGCGGCGGCGGCGGCGGCGGCGGCGCCGCCGCGCGCGCGCGCGCGCGCGCCCGGGCGGGGAGGGGAGGAGGCCTCTATCGCGGCGCCCGCTCCCCCTCCCCCTCCCCCTCCCCCTCTAGCGCCTGCAATGGAATGTGGGGAGTTGCTAGAGAGAAAAAAAAAGGAAACCCTACAAGGCGGTGACAGGGGAAAAAAAAACATGAAAACAGTGCGATAAGAATTAAATTTTTTTTTATTGAAACCAAATGATACACGGTAAACAAAATTTTAATTCGAAACATTTTTCATGATACATGGTAAAAATAAATTCGATATATTTTATTCAACAGCCGTTTTACAAAAGGTCGTCGTGGTTACTGGTGGCGATGGTCCTTTGTAAATGGGCAAGTGCCTTATCAATCTCCTTCTGGATCTTGTCGTCCACATACCCTTTCGTGGCAGCGTCTGTCTTTGCCTTGGGCGGCGCCATGTTGACGACGCGGGTTTACAGCACGTTGACGTTTCCCAGTTTGCTGTACCGGAGCGGCGGAAGTTTTTCTAGCTGCTTTTTGACGTCTCGAATGTTGCGGTCGACGTACGCTTTGTTGGCGGCATCTTTTTCTTCTTGCGGATACCCCGTATTCGAAATGCGCCAAAGATCGGCGTTATAGGGACTGACCTCGCTCCATCTGCGCAGACAGTTGGATTGAGTATCGACCACGCGTTGTAGTGAAGTCGTGACAGGATTGATGAGTTCCCGCATGGCCCTATCGGCATCGTCCGCCGCTAATCGACGAACGTGGTCGGTTTGCCCATGCACGTACTCTTTGGTGGCAACGTAGTCAGGTAGTTGGCAAAATTCTATGTCCTCCTCTTCATCTTGCGAGTTCACTCGGTCATCATACACATCATCGTCCTGCTCCTCCTCTGACGAGTCGACGAAGACCTCCTTCGCGTCTGCTCGGTTGGCGCTCATGATGAACTGACGGCGGCAGCGTTTCACCGCGGCGTTTTATAATCGGCGGCGGATGTGATGACGTCACATCCTACTCTTCCTCAGAGCTGTCGTCACTGGGCTCGGAAGAGATGACTTCGGCGCTGTCGTCACTGGGGTCGATAATAGGAATATACAAATTGAGTCGTTCAGTTATATCAGGCACGTGACGAGTTGTTGCAGCAGCACGTCGTCGAACCGTTTCCCGAACTCGTTCTATGCGTCGTCGAAGGAGCACGTGTCGCAGAGCTCGCAGAATCTGGAAAACCGTTGGCCTCATGGGTGAGGGAAGTGTGCACATGGCGGTGCAGAGATGGATGATCGTTTGTATAATGTATGAGTCATCCACCATCGATGCCATGACTTCTTCCACTAGATTCGGAAAAGCGCCGTGTCTTTCGCGCTCGAGTGGAGGTTTGAGGACGTGGCGACACGTAGGACACGTGTTGGACATGTTTAACCACCTTTCTATACACGTAACACAAAACAAGTGATTGCATGGCGTGCGCGCCATTCTAGGAGGAGGAGTGGCATCGTTGAAACATATGCTGCAATATTCATTGATGCGTGATGCTTCGTCTTCAGGCACTTCCACGAAAGGGGGCGGAAGAGACGATGTCATCGTTCCCCGTTTTAATTGTTTCACTTCACAGCGCTAAGCAGATAAGAGCAGCGAACACGCACACAAAGTTCAGAAGAACAAGTCCGATCTCGATGCTATCTAGGCAGCTCATCATATTTTTTTCGATTCACAGTTCAAGACAAGTTTACAGTATACGCAATCTTCTTTCAACACCGGGGGTCCGCTGTTGTGATGCAAGCAGACGACAAAGTCTTCGACTCGACACGAAGGACACGCTTTCCTCGACGGGGCGTTGTCGTCGTCCTCCGAGAAGTGTTGTCGGCAAGGCTGGCGGAGAGCGATGCAAAAGCGGCAGTTTCGCTTCGGCGGCGGCGGCCCGTCGATGCGCGTGCGTCCGCGATTCCAATGCTCCTTACACGGACGAACTTCTTGAACGCGAGGGTGATGTCGGGTGGCTTCGGGAAGTTTCTCGAAACGCGCTCCACCTGGTGAGGCTGCACCCAATGACACAAAAATTCGACCGGTAATTGACTCAACGTCTCCGAGTCGAGAAGTGTAAGCGCGCCGTTGACTTCACGCAACTTTCGGAGGGCGCGCTCGATGTCTTCTCGCGTCTCTTGTCTGATGCGCTCCAGCGGTCCGGGCTGAGTGGCAGTTGTGTACGACGGAACGCTCTGCATCGTAATGATGAGCGCAGCGGCGGAGAGCGACCTTAAAAGTGCGCGAGTTTTTATCGTCGTCGAACGGAAGCGAACATCCGCCTAGATGTCTGCCCACCTGCCGCAGTAAGTACGCAGCCATTCGTAGAGGGCGATGACGTGACGCCCAGCTAGGCTGACGTCACCGCAAGCGTAGATGTCGCGGACCGCGTGTAAGCACTCGTGTAGCGGAGGACAGCCGAACTCCGCGAGATCGAGAACGCAGCAGCCTTCTCCTTCCATGTACTCCTCCAACCACCTTTTCTTCTCACCTCCCTTGACGTATAATGTTGTCGCACCTTTTAAAGCTGACCTAATCACAGAAGCTCTGTCGTCATAATTGTAACTCCCACTACTCCACGGCGGTGTGGCGGGATGGTATTGTTTGATCCACTCCACATGTTTCTTGTCGTCGCTGCTCAATGTATGGAAAGGTCGCGGTGGACGAAAAATGAATGTCTGAATGAGTCGATCGGGATCGTCATTGTCTTTTGATTGACGTATGACGGTCAACACTTTGATGTTGAAGCGTTTGTCGAGAGTATAACCTTGCAGATCCACGACAGCTGTGGATCCGCGATGGACCTGTGGGGCCATGAGTTGGAGGATCTGTCTCCTTTTTCTTATTCTTCTGGAACGACGATCGTTGCTATAGAGGAGCGGTTTCACCTCACGCTCGACAAAGACTTCGTTCTCGTGCCACGCTGCGGCCGATGTCGACGCAGCGTCCTCGTCGCACGCCGCCGCTGCCTCGGTCGATGTCGGCGTCGCCTCCGCGCAGCAGTCTCCTCGGCGGCTTCGTCCCACGTTTGCTCCACGCTCAACACATGGATGCTTTCCAGCCGTTCTTTAGTTTCTCTTAACGAGGTGTCCTGTTCAGGAGGAGGAGGAGGCGGCGGTCGTTCCGCGACGAATGTTGAATGTAAAGCATTTCTCACGTAGCGCATCATGCTTCCGCACAGAAACGGATTGGCGGCGCGCATGCGCAAAGTAACTCTCTCGCACAAAGAGTGACGGTCGTCGTGCTGCCGTCAGCTTTCTTATACTCGCGTGTTGACGACAGCAGACAGGAAGTGGAGCGCGACTCTTATCGTTCCCCCACCCACTTCAAGGACTCTTCGGTTTTCCGCCTTCAATGTCTCTCGCATGCACCCACGAATTGTGGCGTGAGTCGAAACCGAGCCATTTCACGAGGCGAAGCGGGCCCTTTTTCCGTACGACGCGCTCGACTAAATAGTGATCGGGAAATCGCGTGCGTTGCAATTCTTCGGTGTAGAAGCGCCCCTTGATCGTTTCGCCTTTCAGGTCTTCTAGCGAGTACGTGACGGGATTCGAGAGGTGCACACGAACGATTTTAAAGAGTTCGGTGCCCCATCGCGCTTCGTAGCCTTTCCGAAACGGCGAGCTCTTGTACGTGCTCACCCGAACGATGTCGCCGACTCGAAATCGATTGTTCCTCAGGAGACGCGGATCGAGCGTTTTCACTCGGTCGTACACCGTGCGCATGAGGCTGTCGTCTTTCTTCACGTCTTTCGGTTTCATGCCGATGGTGCGATGTTTGGTATTGTTGTAATCTCGGAGGAGGTCGGCGAGCATGAGGGTCCAGCGTCGCGTCCCCTCGGCGGTGAAACGCCTCCACATCCGCTCCTTGAGCGTTCGATTGAAACGTTCGACGACGGCGGCCTTCACGTTGGAAAAGGTGGAATAATGATGAATGCCGCGCTCTCGGAGCCACTTGTTGAGCGCGGTATTGTAAAACTCTGTGCCTTGATCGGTTTGCAGGTAGCGGGGCTCTCGGCCGCTCGACGTCACGATGCGGTCGAAAGCCTTGACGACTTCCGCTCCGGTCTTTTTCTTTATCGCTTCCGCCCAGGCGTACTTGCTGTACACGTCGATGACGGTGAGAATGTAACGCATCCCTCGATTGCTTTTGGAGTACGGCTGCATGTCGACCAAGTCGGCTTGCCACAAATCATCGAATCCTTTCGTCATCGTCCGCCGTCTTTCGTAACGACGACGGGCAGGCGCGTGCAATTCCGCAGCGAGTCCTTGTCGAACGGAGGTCGTCGTCGTCTTCTTCTTATTCTTCTGCATGGTCAGAGGAGCTAAGCGATAATACCGGCGTCACGCAATTCATCTTCTATTTCTACTATTTCTCCGTCGAGTCCGTTGTTACCGGCGGTCCGCGAAGCGTGTAAGAGACGCAGCCTCTCCACGAGCGTGTTCGGATCGCGCCAATATTTGTAGTCTGGCGCCGTCACAAAACGTAGTCCCCTCCCCGTTCTCTTTCGTTTCATCATTTCAAGTCTTTTTT